>JARYZH020000900.1:0-54028 GCA_030021035.2 Notholithocarpus densiflorus
GAGTATTTATAAACACTATTGTACTTTTAATTTTTTTTTTTTTTTTTTAAGTGTTTATGTGAAAATTTTAAATCTCATGAATTTTTATGAACCCCACCAACTATGGTGTTTCTATATTGAAGAACCTTATATTGAGAAGAGTTCATGTGCCTTTAAATAATTGAGAATTTTATGTGGCACGTTTTTCATTTTAAATTTTCTCAAATAGGGGGGTATTGAAATTGAGGAATATGAAGAAAAATAAATGGTACCTTGATAATATCTTGGTTGATATTCACGGGTAATAAAGCCACAACATAAGGCCATCCCCCAAATTTATGTGTGTATTTATTGGTGGCGAAAGTATAGTAGAAAATGCATAACATGGTTAGAATGCTCTACAGTCAGTTATGCATGAGTTATTAGTCCGTCAGTTGGTTAATGAAACTATATTTTTCAAGGAACAATTCCGAAAAGATTTAAAAGAAACCTTTAGGAATAAAATGCATGAATGGCATATTCGGCCTTGCACACAGAATAATTTTCAAAGTGAATGCAAGGTGGGACTGAGGTTGAAAGAGCCAGAGAATTATAAAATTCAGTCCTTACAAAATTACCACAATAGTTAAGCATAAATCATTTTCAAAATATTATGAAATTTTGAATCTTAAAATGTTCCACAATAGAACGAACAAAATTTACTATTCAAACTTTTCCATGTATAAATATATGTTGCTTTGGCGTTGAGAATGGAGAATTTAAATGGTTCCATCTATACCTAATCATGCCTTCGAGCATTCAAAGGGAAAAATGTGGGACTCTCACGGTGTCACAATCCACATGTATGATTCAATAAAAACGACTATATAGGTACAATGTTTTTATTTTATGCTCGCACTAGTGACATCACCAAAGTAAGTACTTACTCACATATATGATATATGAACAGAGCTTACTATCTCTAAATACTAAATAGTATCAAATTATTTCCACGTGATTCTATTAAACGAAATGACATGTACTCTATATTAAGCTCATCATTTGAGAACAATCGATATTATTAATTTGTTAGTATTTTTTGGAGCAAAATGAGCCTAGTAAAGCTTGACAAAATGGATCAACAAAAGGCTCGACATAAGAAAAATCATCCGGCAGAAAAAGGTCATGGCATAGGCACAACTATTGAGAATGTCGTAGAGGTTTTCTTGCCAGGTCAGGTCCCCACTCCTCTCATTTATATTATAGTATTTCTTGCTTAGAATAGAGCAAATTCTTATTTTTTTTTAAAAAAAAATATATATATATATATAGAGCAAAATCTAAAATTATTTCAAACCACACTATGGGGAAAGATATCATATATCTCACCCTCCTTTTAGCGCCATATTTACGGGTCAGTTATGTGACACTTATTATTGCCCAACCATAGTTGCTATTGTTTAAATAATTTCTATGTTAAGGGCCAAGAGTTAGACAACCGTATGCTACGTGGTTAAACATTTGTTGATAGATTGCATAGTCAACCAATGAAGGAAACATTTTTCATAAAAAGAAAGCAAATGAGATGGTAGGCTATTTCTACTATATCGCTAAATAACGGACTTGGCAACCAATGTGCACGTGTGTGCCATGTGGGCTGGAATATATACAAGAATTTATTCCCTTATTTGTTTACAATGATTTCCTTTCATGAATTATATGCAGCCATATCACGACCTCCTCTTATCATTTCATAAGGTTGCCATCCCTGTAAGTATATAATCGACGAAGGTAAAATGAGACACAAGTTTCTCATAAATGGCCTATATGTCGTTCACTAGTAGCCACCTTGGCTTGAGATGCCAATATAATTGATTATGGAATTTCATATCTTGAAAATATCATACCTAAGATGATGGTATTTTCCATATTTATTCCCCCAAAATTGAATTGCTATCACCTTGCACTATGAAATAATTTATCCAGTTAATTATCTCTTCATTCTACTCATTTATTTTGAAGAGTAGCAAGTGTCTTTTTGGGATCACTCTATAATTTTATACATAATTTTCTATCATGAACATATTACCTCATCTCTATCCATACATATTCCTAGGCATTGGTCTATAAGTTTCTAAATTTTGTTCTAATACATTAGACATGAAATTTTATGAAGATTTCCCTTTGGGGCTAAGATTAAGTCCAAAGGAAGAAAAATACAGGTACAAACCATGACAGACCCTTCTTTTGGTCATCATCCAACAGCGAATGTACCTTTCATGTTTGAACGGGGGCAAACCCTTTGGATATATCTACATCTTCAAATAGCTGGAACAAAATATAGCAATGATGGTGCCCAATTCTTGGGCCTTAAGGTCAGATTTAAAATTTTCTTTTCCTTTTAGCTCTCTAAGTATTTGCAACAACTTTTGAAGTCAAGTTTTAGGCATAATGACAAATATCATTATTGCCAAATAAAAACCTAGCTATAAATTTAAAATAAGATCATAACTGTTTACTATGATAAATATGACGACTGTTTATCATAATGGCAAATGTCGTTAAACACACCGAATTCCAACACTCTTTAAAAAGTTTAAACACTTTGCCAAGTGTTATTTAGTTGCACGAGAATAGGGTAATAGTTATGAAAACGATTTTTGGAAAGGCAAATTGCTAAATTACAAGATTAGTACAAACATACACAATTGACAGAAAAGGCTAGATAATTTCTTGCTAAAGTTAAAAGACTTGACTAGTAATATCTACTCTAGCTAGTGTGACCTATTTTAGACTTTTGATCTCTAGCCGATCAAATGATCTTAAGTCAATCCATTTCTTTTATTATTCTACTATCGCCAAAACCAAGAAAAAAGTGGAAATGGCTGAATTGCCTATAGAGCATGTGCTTCATACATAAAATAAGACAATTCTATTCAATTGCATGGCATTAAGAGTGACTTTAATTCTCACTAAGTTTCTATACTCTTACATGAAATGATATTGTTTGAACGTAAGCTATATCAATTCACCCAAAATTTTGTATAATATGTAAACCTATAAGAGGTTTGCTAGATTACTAGCTTCAGATATGCAAAAAACAAATGTTCCAAACTTTCTAAGGGGATGTCATAATTTGACGAAGAGAAACCCTTAAAAAGAAAATAGAGATATAGTTAAAAGTTGTGAAAATTCCATCTACATCACAAATGCCGACTTTAACTCCTGTAAATTATGGGTTGTATAAATCTAACAAAGAAGAGCTCTATAAGTAAGAGTTCAATGACGAAAAGTTCATCAAGAAGACTACAACAATGAAAAGACCGAGGTATGTACAAAATAGTATTGAGATTTAAGGTCTTCTATTGAGGTAACTCATTTCTTTCTTTCTTTTTTATCCATGAGATCATTTTATTGAAACTAAATAAATATCTAGCTTGCATGATTATTACAAATGTGTATGTAGAACATGTTGAAAATATTGCTATAAAATTGTTACAATTATCACAGTCAATATGACTATGTTTTTAGTAGCATATGTTTCATCGTCATGAATCTGAGAAGTTCTATTAAGTTTCCTACACTTAAAATGCTAGATGATCGTGTTCACAATATGCTCATGAATTTAAGTCTCAATAAATTTCCGCTATCTCCATCAACTCACCAAAATTTTCTTAAATTGCTTTAAAAATCATATACGGTGCAAGCACCTAACAAAGACCAATTTAAAGAAGCATATAGTCAAATAGCTTCAATTCTTATACTTCTCTATGATTCATATAGAATGCACTTCATCTTGTATAGCATGCAATTGCACATTTGTACATTGTCATGCAGCTAGCACTATTGAAGTGACTTAAGTGTACAATTAAAGAAGAAGGAAGAGGAAATTGCTATTACAAATGGCAATGACCATAGTCATCAAAGCATGCCAAAAAAAAAAAAAAAAATTTCCAATCGTGATAGACCATTCCTCTAGTCGTCAACAAACGAGAATTGTACTTTTCACGTTTGAGTGGGGGCAAAAACGTGGCCTAGTTTTTACGCCTTCAAAAAATTGAAGCAAAAGAGTTCTAGGCCTTAGACATGAAGTATCATGTTGAGCTTAAAAAAATCTTGAAAAGGGAAGAGCTCGTCATCTTAAAAAGGGAAGAGCTTGTCAAGAAGATCTTAGCAATAAAAAGATCGAGGTATGTGACAAAATAATATCGTCATTTAAGATAACACATTTATCTCTGTCTCTTATATATTCGTCTATAAAAATTTACACCTAGTAAGGTTTCATGCAAAAATGTATGCATTACTAGACAGATCACAAAAGAGGTAAAACTCTAGGATTACAAGGAAATAAGAAAAATGTCCACCTAGGCTATTGGTAACTTATTATTTATATATGAATTGTTCTAAAATTCTTGTCTAACCAAGTCTTGGCAAGTGCATGTGCTACTTAATGCAGATATCAACATGGCCTCAAGAAGGTCCAAAACGACATAGCGTCAAGGAATCTTTCTAGTAATAAGTGACAAGATTCCTTAAATGGATGTAAGTCACCGAAAAATTGGCTGAGTGAGACGGATGTAAATCACTGACAAATCCCAAGTGACAAGGTTCCTTAAATGGATGTAAGTCACCAAAAAAATGGCTAAGTAATAAGATTCCGCCAAGACGGATATAAATCACTGACGAAGCCTAAGTGACAAGATTCCTTAAATGGATGTAAGTCACCAAAAAATGGCTAGGTGATAAGATTCCACCAAGACGGATGTAAATCATTGACGAATCCTAAGTGACAAGATTCCTTAAATGGATGTAGGTCACCAAAAAAAAAAAAAAAAAAAAAAGGACAAGATTCCGCTAGACCGATGTAAATCGCTGACGAAGTCTAAATGACGAAGCTCCATAACTGGATATAAGTCACCTAAAAGTGGCTAAGTGACTAAATACCCTTAGACGAGTGTAAGCAAACAAGGATTCTCACACAAATGCAAGTCACACGCAAATCAAGAATATCAAACGCGACAACCAGAAAATGAATGAAAGAAGAAGCATCGAAGTGATCAAAAATGGTCGTCTAAAAAAAATGACCTCGCTCTTCAATAGTGATAAAAAATGGTTGTCCAAAGAAATCACCTCACGCCTCAGCAGTGATAAAAAATAGTCGTCCAAAGAAATTACCTTACTCTTCAGCAGTGATAAAAATTATCGTCCAAAGAAATCAGCTCACTTTCAAGCTATGATCCCTCGAGTGTCTAAAAAGACCTTCAAAAGGCAGATACTAAAAGGTCGTCATAGAAATACTAACATTCCTGAAGAAGAAAGTAGTTAATGATAAAGACGCCTGAATCTGAACAAGTCAAGAACATTCCCTAAGCCTGACCAGCATAAAGTAAAATCAGACTTGGGAATGGGGGGCAATTGATGAGTCCAGAAAAATCATTAGGTCGTCCATTAATGTAGACAACCTTGCATCATTAGTAGGCCATAAAAGATAACCGCTCAACACATTCAATAACGACCATCAAACGTCTTAAACTCTCATTAAGACAAAGAACGTTACAATCAAGGTAATAATCACCCTAATTTATGTACAACAACTACCTAAGTCACCTATAAAAGGGACAATCTGTCTCACTAGCAAAGGTACGTCAAAAGCTACTACAAAACACTATCTATATACAAAATATATGGGTTGATACTAACTTAAGCATCGGAAGCTCCCCCACCGGGCACAACCCAATGGTCTATTCGATCTATCTTTCCTTTACCTTGCAGGTCCTACGAGATTGTCTAATACTTCGGATTGGGCGAGTGACCCAAACTGACGATTTTGGCATCATCAATATTGATATTTGTTTATTTAACCAATGATTATTCATAATATATCTAATTAACAACTTGGGTTTAAAATTTGTTAATTTTATCAACCAGGATCTAAATTTCCCAACAATCTACAAAGCAAAGCTTTGAAATGGGAGGGGCAGTAGTTACTACCTTGACACCTTTTAATCTTTCCTCACTTACTTCCTTGTTAATAAGCCGCATCAAGACTTCACTTCCTAAAATAAAAAGATAGGGGGAGAGGGGGTCCCCTTGCATGAGCCATCTAGATGGGGTAAGACATTCTGACTAACCTCCATTGAGAAGGATGGTGAAATGCACTGTACTGAAGCATTAATTAATAAGATTGATAAATCTTTTGTTAAAGCTGAAAGCCTTAAGAACACCCACCAAAAAACTTCATTCCATCCTGTCATATGCTTTCATGAAGTCCAACTTAATTCCTAGCCAACCTTTTTTCCTCTTGGTTGTTTTGAAGTTGTGAACTACTTCTTAAGTCAAAACCACATTTTCTGTAATGCTTCTATTGGGCACAAAGGCCACATGTGATTCATCTATCATTCTATTTAGAAGTAGTCTAAGCCTCTTAACAATGATCTTAGAGATCATTTTATAGCAAACATTGCATAAAATTATTGGTCGGAATTGGTTGAAGTTGTGAGGCCCTTTCACTTTAGGAATAAAAGATATGAACATCTGATTAAATTCTTTTAAAAGCCACCCATTTTGAGAAAAAAAAAAAAAAAAAAAAAAACTCTACACTACCAGAATCACTTGTTCCCCAACAGTATCCCAATAATGTTTGTAAAAGAACCCCAAAAGGCCATTAGGTCCAGGAACCTTAAGAGAATTCATTTCAAAGATAACTTTCTTGATTTCCTCGCTGGAACGAACCTCACAAAGCCTCTCATTCTTCCTTTGAAACACAAGGTTGGATAAGATCTTCAAAGGAAGTTGGGATGCAGGGATTGGATGATTGGTAAAGTGAATAGAATTTTTCTTTGAAGTACTAATGGATGGATTCTGTGGGAGGCTGGTAGAATTGGCACTATTGGGCTCGGTCCGAGGAGTATAAAGGCCCAATTACCAACTTACTTTACCCAAGCAGGCCTAAGTGGATCGAGAGAGAAGCTTTTAACTGAAGATTCATTTAGTCCGAAGAAGGCGCTCGGGCGAGGACCGCACAAAGATAGCAAGACGAAGACTACATAAGGTCGATGCACACGATCCGAGGAAGACAACAGTGGCCAGTGTGGATAAGGATGAAGGAAACTTCCTAGAAAAGCACCCATCACATTCGCATTGAATGCATTGCACCAACCATGCTTGTTACATTAATGGCTAAACGATACCTGAATAATGCTAACACAACTTGTAACCTACTCAACATGGCCTCAAAAGGAAGGATGGGACGGGTATTCTAGAGGAAGATTAACAACTTTCCATGTGGAGGGCCAGGATTGAAATAAGAGCATTATAAAAGAGAAAGGATCCCTAGTAAATAGAGATCGGATCCCTAATATCAGAGAGAGAAAGTACTTATCTTTGTAATTTATCAAGTGTAAAAGATTCCTCGGCCATTCCGAGAAAGATAAATCAAATGTATTATCCTTAAGAAACTAGCTTAAACCCAATTCAATTGTCTTTTCTTTATCCTTGATCAAAATCTACCATTTAGGAGTCCAAGTGTTGGTCTGAAAACCCATCTCTACAAATTAATTGTGGTGGGCCTTGATCCAAGCCCAATCACCCTTTGGGCCTCGGATTTTTACCCTATACAGATTCCATATTATTTATCCATATTCCATCATCAAGCTTGATCTTCAAAATGCTATTTCTTCTTCTTCTTTTGAGGGTGGATAGTTGAAAAAATTCCGTGTTTCTATCTCCTGCTCTGATCCAAAGCTCTCTTGATTTTTGATTCTACTTAATTTTATTTCTAGTTTGCCACCCATCAAGCTCCAAGTTTAAACCAACTTCCATCTCCAAGTTCTCCTTGGAAGGGTCGACATTTTGGATTTCTGCTAGTCTATTTTCAAGAGCCTTGATTCTTTCTTGAACATGACCAAAGCTAGTTTTGTTCCACCTCCTTATCTCTCTCTTGGTAGCATCCTAATTCCTGGCTAATTTGTAACTCTGGAATCCCTTCACTTCTATTTGCCATGCATTATGAACAACCTCACTACTGGACTTATCTCTTGTCCACATAGCCTCAAATCTAAACAAGCGAATTAGCTATGATTCATCCATATGAGTATCAAGCAAGATGGGATTGTGATCCGATCTAGCAAGACAATGGTGCTTGACACCTACTTTGGGATGATTAATTTGCCAACCTTGGTCACATAAACATCTATCCAATCTCTCCCTAATGTTTGTCCAACCTTCTCTTTTGTTCAACCAAGTAAATGATGGGCCTTTGTAGCCCAAATCTATGACCTCTATGTTCTACAAAATAATCTCTGATACAATTAATTGAGCCCACAGTAATGGGAGCATAACCCTTCTTTTCCCCTTTACCTTTTATAAAATTCAGATCACCTATGATCACCCATGGCCCTAAGTAAGAAGCCACCATATTCTCCATTAACTCCCAAAATTGTTTCCTTTTGACTCTGCTTGGAGGCCCATAAATGGCGAACAACATTTATGGGTCCTTTGGCGGATCAAGATAGACGAGTTGCAATTATATTCTTATTTGAGAACACCACTTCCAGTTCTACCTCATCCCTCTACATCAATGCCAAACCTCCTGCTTTCCCAACTGGGTCTACACAAAATAAGTTTTCATACGTTAGCTTGTTTTTAATTTTTTCTAATTTTGGAGATTTGATCTTGGTTTTTAATTAGAACAAAATATCCAGACAAATGCCACGAATGAAACCCTTTAGGGTCTTCATTGTTCGGGCTCTACTGGCACCCCAACAATTCCAAGCAATGAGCCTTATGGTGAATTAAGGGCTTGTAGATATCACATTGTTGAAGCCTGAACCTAGCCATGGCACTTCCATGATATGGAAATATCCAACTCCATAGTAAAACACCCATAACAAAAGACCAAAAGTTCTTACACTCAATATACCAAAGTCACAATTTTTGAAGTCCTTGCTATTATTAAATACAAACAAAAAAAAAAAAACCCGAGTTTGAACCTTAACAAATCACAGGCTGCGAACTTAAAACACTGAAAAAAGAACAAAATAGGGCACTTATTGAGATTCAAGTTTGATGCTAGTCAATGAGGCTAGAGCTAGGGTTGTTGACCCAAACAGAAAGTGACATAACGCCTTGCTATGGAACCATAAAGAACAGCGTCAATCTCTCACCAGTGCTGAAACTCATGATATGAGCCAAAAAGAGGATCTGTGATATCCACACTAGAGGAACTAGGATAGGTATGAGGATTGAGGACAGGATTAGGGAGATAGGAATGAGGATTGGGAAATAAGATGGGTGTGAGATACAATGGAAGATGGTGATTGAGGATAGAATTGGGGAGATGGTGAGATGGGAAATCCCAACCCTTATAGAAGTAGAGGGATAGGATGGGTATGAGGATTGAGGATCAAATTGGGTAGATGGTAAGATTGGAAATCCCAAACCCAGTTGGGAAAGGACCCACAATAAAAGTGGGAAGAGAAACTATGAAGCACGGACGCGGCTGGGAGGGTGCCACACCTGAGTCCGATGCGGGACGTGGCGTCCAACGCGGCTACTTGCGCATCGATGCCGCGTCTGAGCCCTTTTTTTTTCTTTTTTTTTTTTCGTGGATTCGCGCCAACTCGGCTTGATTCGCGCTGACTCAGCTTCAATTCGCACCGAACCGGGTAGATTCAGCCAGAATCAAGCCGTATCGGCCGAATCGGGTCGTATCGGCCGGCGACCGAAACGGCCAAACGGACCGAAATAGGCCGAAATCGGCCTTGAATCATACCGGAACAGCCGAAATCGTTTTTGAATGAGGCCCAAACATCCTAAACCTGTCCTTCCTTAATTTTATTCTGAATATTTATTGCTTCTTTTGTGTTTTCTTTTTTGTTTTGTGTTTCTTGCCTTCTTTTTTCTCTGTTTTGTGAATCAAGGCATAGTAATGTGTTTTTTAAGAATATTTTAATAGTAAAAATATATAGAAAATATAAATAAAATAATTTTAATAATTTTTTAATTGCCGCACCCACACCCAACTTTTTCAAAAATTGCCGAGTCCCGCACCCGCACCCGAATCCGGAAACGCACCCGTGCTTCATAGAAGAGAAACCACACACTGAGGTGTTGGAGAAGAACCACACGGAGGTGGAGAAAAAAGCTGCACAGAGGTAGAGGAAAATCCACACAGAGGTGGAGAGACATCCTTGTTTTTTCTATCAATTAATTTATCCTTGTTGCTTGTATCACAATTATGGCTAATGGTCATAATTGATTTGCCATCATTGTTTGTTTTTTTTTTTTGCCCAATATGTCACATAAGTTATCTAGTGTTTTCTTGATACTTTCTAGTCGTAGGGATGACAAATTTTCCCTGCCCCACAAAGGTGGTTGGGCGAGGATGAGTTTAGGCTTTTTAGTCCCACCTCATCCCTACCCCACACCACTCTATTAGTGTTAAAAACTTAGTTTGTATTACTAAATATTTAAATGCGTGAATATTAAACTTTTTGTTTTATTGTGATATGTATTATTAATTAATTTGGATAATATTATACAGTCCCTACTAAAATTTAGTTTGATTTGATGTAATTGTAATTTCAAGTATATTTAATTATTTATATTAAAGCTAAATTGCAAAGTACACCCTCAAAATTTGAGGGTGTTTGGATTTTACCCCTCCTGAAATTTGGGGGTGTTTAAATTTTACACCTTAAAGTTTCAAATTTTGATTTTACCCCCTGAAGTTTGAGGTGTTATTTTACCCACTAAAGTTAGGGGCTATTTGGATTAACACCTCAAAATTTTAGAATTTGGATTTTATCTCCTAAGTTCTATTCTATTTTCATCACAACCCTTCTGTCCATATTTTTCATTAATTGCTACTTAAACTTGCCACGCATGTTTAGTTCATCCAATAAAATGATGCCATGTCATTTTTATTATGTCATTCCATTTTTAATTTTTTTTAGGCTACAAAAATGATGTGGCATCATTTTATTGGATAAATTAAACATGTGTAACAAGTTTATATGATACTTAACGGAAAATATGGACGGAGAGGCTATTGATGCAAACATAATAGAACTTCAGGGAATAAAATCCAAATTCTGAAACTTCAGGGTGTAAAATCCAAACACTCCAAAACTTTAGAGGGTAAAATCCAAATTCTAAAACTTCATGGTGTAAAATCCAAACACTTCTAAACTTCAAAGGTTAAAATCCAAATTTTAAAATTTTAGAATGTAAAATCCAAACATCCCCAAACTTTAGGGATGTAATTTGTAATTTAGCCTTATATTAATGAAACATGTTTTATACAAATTTTTTTATTGGTGTGGGGTGGGGTATGACAGATTATTATGAAGTAAAATTTTTTCGGGTAAGGCCGAGCCCCATGAAGCTTCAAGGGGCAGGATGGGGCAAGGTAGTTTGCCCAATCATGCAGTGTAGGGAAGACAAAAACCTTGTAGAGCGGGGATGAAGACTCCATCATTCAGCCCCATCGTGCTCCATTGCCATCCACATTTATAGGGAATGTTGTTTTAGTTTAAAGAATAAGAAATACTATGTCCACAATATTTTCACAACACTTTCACAACAAATCTTAAGTGGTAGATTTTTATGGTGGGCAATAAAGTAATTTAAGTTGTGGATTCAAATTAAAACCAATAACAACTTAGTACTTATTTCCATTAAAAAATAAATAAATAAATAAAAACTTACTACTTATGATTTGTTATGAAAGTTTTGTAAAAATATTGTGGACATAGCTCTTCTCTAGGTTAATAAGGAAATAGCCCATTGTTTCAAATGCCTTATAAGTAATAGGATCAAACATCCTTTTTTTTTTTTTTTTTTTTTTTTTTTAATTCTATTAAAAAAATTAGATTATTTATTTTTAATTAGCCTTAAAACAAAGGATAAAAATATTATTTAAGAAAAATATATGAATAAAATCTGCCATGACCTTTCCCGAGCGCATGAACCTGTTCACATGTATATGCCCGCTTGAAAAAATGTTCTTTTTTTTCCTCTTTACAAAAGAAAATGTTTTTATTTATTTATTTACATTTCATTGAATTGACATCTCAAGATAATCATGTCATACTTGGATTAGTAAGCACATGACAAACCATTGTTCTGAGCATGGTGCCCATATGGCTATATCCTGAATTAACTTGAATTTTATTAACATCCATTTATCATCATTATAAATATTTCTTTAATCTATTGACGTATTCCTAAATTCACACTTCTCCAAAGCATTCCCATCTGAGAACGCAAAAATCCTAAAAATGTAAAATAGAGTACACTATTTATAAAAATGCATAAAATACCCTTTAGATGATCCGGTGAGTCAAAATATAAAAAGTTTTACAACATACTACAGTAACATCTATATAATATCTAAATATTGATATTAATGTAGCAACATCTATATCATTTTTTATATTTTTTATTACTCTCTCTCTCTGGCCACTGAATCTAGCCTTGTGTGGTTCACTGGCCACTGGGTCGTTGGTATTGCGATTGTCAGTGGTTGTCGGTTTGTCACAACTAGGTTGCTGCGGTTGTTGATCTGGTGTTGTGGCATGTTGTTAGTGATTGTTGGCGTCAGTGGCCGTTGGGGTATATAGGTTGTTGTTCGGTAGGGTTTTGGTGGTAGCGATAATGAATTTGTTGTTTTCTTATATGGGTTCTGTTTGATAGCTAAGAAATGTGATGGTGATGAAAAACCAAAGTGGGCCGTGGGTTGTTGTTATCAGTGAGGAGTTGAGGACTCTTCTCTGGGACAACGGCTTGGGTTTATTTAGATTTTTTTTTTTGCTAGGTCTGTAAAATATATTATTTTAATGTGATATATTGTACAATAAAATAAAAAATATGATATAGGAATTGTTGTAAAAGTAGTGATGTAAAATAGATGAAGTAATTTTTGTGAGCTAAAATGCCTCTTCTTTTTTCTTCATTTTTTTAATAGATATCCAGATATGCCTTCAGGCTCATAAGTCATAACAAACAAAATATCTTAACTTGACATTCGAAAGAAATAAAAATTTCTATAAGGAAATTGATTGCGTAATCATGTTTTTAATTCGAATCTATAACTCTATAAAATGTATATGATTCATTGTATCCTACCATTATGCCGAAGAAAGTTTTTAGTGACATCGCATATTGTCTATGCACTAACTACCAAATTAAAAGGGACAAAAATAATTAGTCCAAAGTCCAAACTACAATATCACCACATTTTCTTGTATCCCAGATTGACTTTGCTTTCTTTGAATAGGTTTACTTTTCCCACTGAGAAAATAACGTTTTTGTTCTCATCCTCCGCCCATAATAGGGTATGAGTTTGATGGGCATTTTTGTTGTTATTAACTTATTATAATGCATATGCTTCGAAGAGCCAATAAGGCAATAACATGTTCTTCCAAACAGAAATGGCTCCATTATCTCTTCTTCTTCTTCTTTTTATTTATTTATTTTTTTTCTATAAAAATTTTGGAGGAAACATTCTCTATTCAATTAAGGACATGCGACATCACCGCACACCCTTGGTGCGATGATTACTCCACAAGTATAAGTGCTTATGGAGTGTGGGGGGCAAGGGTCGGGGTTCAAGTCTCCAGGAGGGAGTTTCACACACATATACACTTAGATTAGGCTAGAGTAGAATTCTATCTTGTATCCAAAAAATTAAGGATATGCGACCAAAACAAGAAGAAGGGCTAAAAATGCTATAAATTTTACTACACAAAATTTGCAAATTAACATGACAATAAATGTAATTAGTAAATTTCAAAACATAATAATTGAATGTCTAAATTACTTTTTATGATTAGTGACATCAATATGTAAAGGTTATATAGTAAAATTTATAGTATCTCTAACATTAATCAATATAGTTATTTGGAATGCCTATATTAGGTTTAAACATCCATTTATTTAATACTTTGATTATTATTTTTTATATACCTTATAAAAATAATACTTAGTTACGTAAGAAAAACAAAATAAAATCTTCGCTATCCTTTCTGAATGCATAAAACCTACTCACATACGTATGCTTGCTTAGGAAAATGATATTATTATTATTTTTTTGTTAAATACTATTTTAGTCCTTAAACTTTACTAAAAATTTGTTTTTTTATCCTTAAACTCTAAAAAGTTTGTGTTTCATCCCTAAACTATTGAAAATGTTTTAATTTTTGTTCAAAAACTTAAAAAAAAAAAAAAAAAAAAATCATCCCTAAACTATTGAAAAAAAAATTTCTTTTTTCATTCTTTTTTTTTTTATCTCTAAACTATTAAATTTTTTTTACTAAGTTTAAGGATGAAAAAAGAATTTTTTTTTTTTTTTTTTTTAATAAAGTTTAGGGATGAAAAGTAAACTTTTGATAAAATTTAGTGATCAAAATAATGTTTTACCTTTTTTTTTCTTTAAAAAGAATATTCCATATTTGTTCCCATCTTCTAGGGATGGCAATTTTGCCTCGCCCCGCTTAACCCGTCCCTCCTCGCTTTGTCCCGCGCGGGTTTTCCCCGCCCCACAAAGGTGGTAGGGCGGGGATGGAGTAAGATTTTAGCCCCGTACCATGGGGCGGGATGGGGATGGGTTTAGACATTTTAGACCCACCCCGCCCCGCCCCTCCTCCTCCCCGCCCTGCCTCGCGTTGTTAAGGGTTATAAATGTAAATTTTTCATATCCTAAAACCCTACTATTTAAACAAACATATCAATATTAACTTATTTTATTTTACCCAATATGGTTCTTTGCCTTTATTTTGTTATGTGTTATATACTATGAGTTTTTTTTTTTTTTTTTTTTTTTTTGTGATTGTCTTGTTAGACACTTGGATATATTATTCAATTTTTTCTAAAAATTGAATTGATTTGATAAAATAAATTTAGTTGTAATTTCAAGTATATTTTTATTAATAAAATAGGTTTCATTAAAAAAATTATACTAGTTGTAGGGCAAATTAACAAAAAGTAGAGTTTTACAGAGTAAGGCGGGGCTTCGTGGGGCCTCGAGGGGCGAAGATGAGGTGAGAAAGTTTTCTCCGTCATGCGAGACGGGGCGGGGATAGGACCCCGCCCCATTGCCATCCCTACCATCTTCCTTTTTATGAGCATATAATTTCAAGATAATCATGCTGTCCTTTGATTACTGAGCACATGACGAGCCACGCTTCTGAGCACATTCATTTTACATGGTTCAGTTGGGATTAACTCTTTTAGCTTTTCCAATATCAGTACCTTTTAAAAGGAAATGTTAAATTCAATTGTCAATCGTTTCTATAAAAAATAGGACCGATTATGGATTCGAGTCATATTACATTTATTACTATGGTTTTATAAAACCGTACTATTTTCCGAATCTTTCAACCAGAAAAGTAAAATTGATAATGACATGGTAGAAAAAAAAAAGAAAAAAAAAAAAAGAGAGGCATAATACCAAAGAACGTTTTTATCACATAACATTCTGTTTATGCACTAACTTCCAAATGAAAAGGGACAAAAACTAGTCACTCAGTCCCTCCCAACTAAATATATTAACCACAGTTTCTTACATCCCAAGTTGTCTTTATGCTTTGAATAGACTTACTTTCTCTCCACTCAGAAAGTAACATCTTCGGCTTAATAGGGTATGAGTTTGATGGGCTTTTTTGTTTTTTGTTTTTAATTATTATGATGCATATGCTTCTTTTGACATCATCAAAAAGAAAAAGAAAAAGTGATCCTTCGTCAATAACATGTTCCTCCAAACAGAAAAGGCTCAGGTTCCTTGTTCAAAATAAATAGTGCATATATATGCAACCAAGACAAGGATACGCAATAGCTAGCTCTTTCAAATGGCTTTTTATGTAATAGGAATAGGATCAAAACCATCCATTTGTTTTATTATTTATAAACCTTATAACCTTGAGCACATGATACTTTTCGCCGCTTGATTTATTCCTTTAGTGCAATAAAACTAAATATTATAGAGCTCAGCTAATACACTATTGTTTTTGGGTGGTCTTGTACAATTTGGTCTCCCAGTCTTACAATTGCTGACAAAGACATGTTAGGGCGGCATCAGATTGTTAATGCCTAATTAATTTCAGGCCTAGACTCTACTGGGCGGCACTGTGTCGTTGAATTCAGTATCATTTTCGGCTCTCCTCACGTGTGCTTCAAACTTTCGACTTTATACTTGGTAAACCTGTCATGTATGTTCAATTTTAACGGTACCGTACCATCATTATCAATTTTTTCTATAATTGTTTTTTTTTTTTAATTTAAAACTAAGTACGAAATTTGGGCTAATATCATTTAATGCTGAAACTATAAAAAAAAAAAAGAATATATTATAACAATATATGACTTTGATCCTAAAGCAAAAATGAAACTTAACCTCCGTAGAAACTTTCTTTACTTCTCAAAGTACATTACTTTTGCATGTTTAACTGCTATCTATTTATCATTTACTACCCAAACACTCTCTCGTGCATATAATGGTCCTAAAGTAGTCACTTGTACAATCAAAATCAGCTATTGATTTTTTTTTTTTTTTTTTGAATGAATAATCAGCTATTGAATATAAGCAAAGGTATCCAAGTTCATTGATGAGATTCAATTATAACCCACTATTTAGACCGATTTTAAACACCTTTGGTGTTAAATTTTCCATCCATCCTGGTAGCTAGAGAGGGTGAAAGTCAAGATGCAAGGATCGTAATTTGACCACAAATTAGTTTTTGGAGGAAATAGCCTAAATGGTGTTTTAAATAACAAATTAGATATTTTTAAGAAGTCTTGGTAGCACTTGACATTAGGCCATATTCCAGGGGTGATTTTTTTTATTTACTCTCTTTTTCATGTTCTAGCATATACTTGAAGAGTATGGGTTGTGATTTATGTGCCACTAAACTCCTTAGTGAGAGTGTTTGTTTTGGGGACATAATGATATATATATATATTTTTTTTAATATTGGTTAGAAATGTTTCTGCACTACTACCTGAACCCCTAACCTCTCAAACTCTAAAGGCTTGTTTGGATTGAGGGGGAAAGGAGGAGGAACAGAGTAGAGTAGAGTTAGCTAAAAATAGATTAATTTTGGTCAGAAATGTTTTTACTCTCTTTTTCATGTTGTAGCATATACTTGAAGAGAATGGGTTGTGATTTATGTGCCACTACACTCCTTAGTGAGAGTGTTTGTTTTGGGGACGTAATGATATATATATATATATATATATATATATAATTTTTTTTTTTTAATATTGGTTAGAAATGTTAATGCACTACTACCTGAACCCCTAACCTCCCAAACTCTAAAGGCTTGTTTGGATTGAGGGGAGAAGGAGGAGGAACAGAGTAGAGTAGAGTTAACTAAAAATAGATTAATTTTGGTTAGAAATGTTTCTGCACTACTACCTGGACCCCTAACCTCCCAAACTCTAAGGGCTTGTTTGGATTGAGGAGGGAAGGAGGGAGAATAGAGTAAAGTAAAGCTAGCTAAAAATAGGTTAATTTTGAGTCAATTCCATTCTACTCTACTCTACTCTACTCTACTTCTCCTCTCTCCCCTCAATCCAAATGGATCGTAAAGTTTGGGGAAATTCCACTTGAACTAAAGAGTTCGGTGGTTGGAGACGTAATGATTGACAAAAATAAAGTTTAGGCAATATTTATTTTCTAGAATTTGAAGTCTGTTTTTGCCCACTAGAATTTGAAAAAAATGGTGCTTTCACATTAATTATTGTCTGTTTTTGCCCAATCGGGGCATATCATCATTCATGGATCCAGTCCTACCCCATAGGTCAAAATTGGGAGTGAAAAAGGGGAGTCTAAATTCTAAAGATTGTAAATGATGATTCACTACCTTTTGTTAGATAGATTTTCTTTTCAATGTTTCTAAATGGAGTAGATCCTATAATTCCTCTTTGGATATCCCGCAGGAAATACAGTTGATATAACTCCTTGTCCAAATAAGTCTAGAGTGCTCATAGGGAAAAATTAGGCGTGAAATAAATATGGTCTACAAGATTTTTCACAACTTTTTTTATGATTAGTGAAATAGTTTGAAGTGATTGAGTACATAATATAAGTAATGTAAGTAATGGATTTACATAAAAATGATTTTATTAAAATTACAACAAGTCCATTCTCAAAAAAAAAAAAAAATTACAACAAGTCATATTAGTAGTGAAATAATTTATGAAAAATATTGAATTATAGAATTACTGTAACTTATTCAGTTTGTTTAGATAGGAGAACCTTATCAAATGCAAATTGAATCACCGTCTCTCCCTCTTCTGTAATTCATGTATTTATCTTCAATATTTGCATTTTGTAATTCTTCATCATAAAAGCCAAAATCCGTTACTGTATATTCCGCCGAAGTTTGTTGGGAGTCAAAAATCAATCAGTTCACATGACTACTTTAATGATTGCAGGAAACCTGAAGATTCTAATGCAAGAGTAAACGGTATGAACATGGAAAAGAAAATGTATGCAATCATTTTTCACACCAAGCGTTGACAATTGAATCCGGTGGCTAATTACATATACAATTTGTGAATATATTGCATAGGCATTACTTTTTTTTCTTTTTCTTGTTATTCTTTTTGGGTGAGGCTTCTATTCAGTACACAGCAATACAACACTGAACGAAGAATTTATGTATAACTATTTTAAGACACATGTCAGTTCTGTTTCACCTCTGAGAGAGAGAGAGAGAGATTCTCCTTTTATTATTATTATTATTATTATTATTTTGTTTTTGTTTTGAGAGACAGAAATTTTCCTCTCAGAAGAACCAATATGGACCAATTCCATGAATTTGCAATCAAGCTTCGGTTCTTCAATTTTGCTTGAACTACTATGAAAGATCTCAAGACCATTAGCTGATTTTGTTTAGTTATTTGGTTCATCTCACTTTTTTCTTAATAGAATTGTACTTGGACACAATAAACAAAATCAACATCATCCAACCAAATACAAATTTGTATGACAGGTCAGGGCTCCCAAACAAATTCTCCTACTTCCAAACCAATCTTAGATTAAAATAAAAAAAAGTGGCGGTCGAAGAAGAAGAAGAATTCCACAAATGGGGGACAAATTTGGCATTTGACAGGGAAAGGGTCGAATGGACCTTTTCAATAAAGTCAAAAGATGAATTAGGTTTGGATCCATTCTTTTCTATCATTTCCCACTTCTTTTTGTTTGTTATGTTAAAATCTTTCTTTTGCTGATTTATTGTTATGCTTGCTCATCTTTTGGCATGTCTTTTAAATCTGTGTAGACTTGGCCCTCCTCCTCTTTTCTTTGCCATTCTGCTCTTTGTCCTCACCTCATTGCCTCTCCTTGGACTCTCTCCCCCCTAAGCCATATAAATACACTTAAGAACATTTCTCAATTTCACAGTACTGCTGCTTTGTTTCTCTTAAAACAATTCCAGCTACTTAACTACTTTAGGCCTATAACTAGTAGTAATAATGACCGAACCAAATCCACCTCTCCTACAGCACTATGGAGCACTTTTCCGCCACCCAGTTGAAGTTCCTCCTGCACTTGAATTTGATGAAAGACAGAATGCACCAGTCATGGAAGAATGCCATCTCCCATTGATAGACCTCAGTGCTCTAATAAAACATCACAATGAAAGGGAGAGGCTAGCTTGTTCTACTGCAATATGTAGAGCCTCATCAGAGTGGGGATTCTTCCAAGTTGTGAACCACGGGATAAGCCCCGAGTTACTTGGGACCATGAAGAAAGAGCAACTGAAGTTGTTCCAAACCCCCTTTGAGAGTAAAGCTTCTTGTGGGCTTCTAAACAATTCATACAGGTGGGGAACACCAACAGCTACTTATCCAAAGCAGTTCTCTTGGTCTGAAGCTTTCCACATTCCTCTCACAAAGATTTCAGAAGAAGCTTGCTATGGAGAGTTTAGCTCTCTAAGGTACTAACTTCTTTGTTGAACATAACACCTACTCTTTTTCAACATTTCTACCTTTTTTACATTATTACTAAAGCTTATCTCTTATCTCCATCTATTCATGTCCAAATAGGACACAATTTTCCAATTTGAAGTAAAGTTCCTCTTACCCACTACGTGGCAACTCTAACAAGCATCCACTTGTAAATAAGTCATGTGACTTTTTTAAATGATACAATGAATCATGTGATTCAAGAGTACAAAGATAATTTTACTTGCAACATACTGGTACACAATCTCAGGCAGGCAAGCAATTTATATAGCCTGTGGCCATGGCCTCCTTAACCCTGAATTGGTCCCTTCTATTTGCTTCCAAATACAACCTAATGGCCGTCTCAACTTGCCAAAAGCAATATGGAAATGCCATAGACTAGATGGATAAAGCACAAGCTTATACTTTTGTTTTCACTTCTATCAACAGGGAAGTGATGAAGGAATTTGCCGCAGCTATGTCAGAACTAGCTAGGCTACTAGCAGGGATTCTAGCAGAGAATTTGGGCCACCAAAAGGGAGTTTTTGAAGATATTTGTGATGAAAGCACATGCTTTATTCGCTTGAACCGCTACCCAGCATGTCCAATATCACCAGAAATGTTTGGCTTAGTGCCCCACACTGATAGTGATTTCCTCACAATCCTCTATCAAGATCAAGTTGGTGGGCTTCAACTCATGAAAGATTCCAAATGGGTAGCAGTAAAACCCAACCAAGATGCTCTAATCGTCAACATTGGAGATCTTTTCCAGGTAAATTTTGGTTTCATTTTTATATCATATTTTAAAAATTGTATAATTGAAAAAAAGTGTCTACTACTAAGAATACTCTAATTGTAGTCTGTTCTTAAATCTCCATCTACTCTAGTGTTTATTATGCTATATAATGTTACATTTACAATATTATTTCAAATCTAAATTGGAAAATTTTTATTGATTCATATATGAGCTCATCACCAACATAATTTCATTGTCAATCGTTAACAATTTATCATCACTATGTAATATCCTAGCTCATAAAATTGCTTAAATGGGCTTAGAGCTCAGCTCTTCTAAAAGATTTCATCTATTTTACACAAAAAAACCTATTTTTTTCTATTTTACACCATCATTTTTACAAAACACCCACATCAGTTCATCTATTATACACTATATTTTATATAAATAATATTTTTATATTCTTTTTTTAAATATTATTTTATCTCTGCCGTTTGTTTTTCCTATTCTTCCTCTTCTTTCTTCTTCTTTCTTTTTCCTTATCTCTCTGCCGTTTCCTCTTTCTTTTTCTTCCTCTTCTTTCTTCTTCTTTCTCTCACGGTCAGATCAACACTCCATCACAAGCACCACAACCATCAAAACCCATGTCACCGATCCACATGTAGCGGTGGCAATGGCGGCGGTGATGAAATCGCCTCTCTAATCCACGATCCACTATCACCGATCAATGATCCACAAGCAACGATCCACAATCAAAGCACCACAAGCACCGTTCTGGTCAACCCACAGCCACAAGTTCACAAAAATGCTCTCTCTGTCTCTTTTGGTGTGTCCGTGTGTGGGGGTGGGTGTGTTTGATTTTTGATTGATTTTGTGGTGTGACCATGTGTGGGTTTGTTTAATTTTTGGTTGATTTTGTGGTGTGTCCGAGTTGTGGTGGTGGTGGTTGGCAGTGCTAGGTTGTAGTGGTGGTGTTTGGCGGTGCTGAGTTGCAGCGATGTGGGTGGTGGTGCTGGGTTTGTGTTGTGGTGGTGCTGAGATTATGAGTTGAAGAGAGAGAGAGAGAGTCAAGGGAAGAGAGAATGTGAGGGAAGAGAAATAATACTAAAATAATGTATATAAGAATTACAGTAACCGTGCATATATACACGGTTACTGTAGCACTTGTTCATGTATGCACAATTTTACACTCACTGATGTGGATTTTTTTTTTTTTTTTTTTGTCAAAATGTGTAAAATGAGCTACTTTTTGTATTTTGCAAGACTTTACAACCACATCAGTGGTTGCTCTTATGCTTGTAATTGGTCTGGTCATGTGTCCATCTTTGCTCTCTCAAACTAAGCTTTAAAGGTTTGAAGCAGGGAAGGGCCAAACCAAGCCACTTTCTATTAATTTATAACATTTGATAGTTAAAAAAATTAATTCCCATATGGTAACTAAAAATTGAAATTACAGGCATGGAGCAATGATGTTTATAAAAGCGTGGAGCACAAGGTGATGGCTAATAGGACGACCGAAAGATATTCTATAGCTTACTTCCTTTGCCCTTCCTATGATTCTTTAATTGGGAGTTGCAGAGAACCTTCAATATATAGGAAGTTCACTTTCGGAGAATACAGGAGCCAAATTCAAGAAGATGTCAAAAAAAACGGCTATAAAGTAGGCCTTCCAAGATTTCTTGTTTAGGATATATATATATATATATATATATAGAGAGAGAGAGAGAGAGAGAGAGAGAGAGAGAGTACAATCAGAATCAGTACATCACTGCAGCACAAGGAGTCAAGTCAAACACTATATCCAACGCATTTGGAATTTGGATACACAAAATTAAATTAAAAAAAAAAAAAAAAAGCACTAGGAACAATCTAGATTACACGTTTATATTGATGCCAAAAACCCTATATCCCACCACCTATATACGTTATAAAGTTCATACATACAATACCATTTAAAATTTTTCTATTAAAAAAAAGGAAGAAGAAGAGAGAGACAATACAGCAGTGCTTTTATTTTTCCTGTTTGCTCCAAGAGAATACAACAGTACTGCACGTGGTGTTTGTTATTTATCTCTTGTATTCAAGAGAAGGTCTTCTTTTTTTTTTTTTTTTAATTTCCAGTGTCTACCATTTCAAGGATAGTTAAATAAAATAGAATATTTTTCCTATCTCTTTTATTATTATAGGTTGGACGCTGATATGCCAGTATCAATTACATTGTTGTAAAATAAAAAATAAATAAAAAAACAGTATAAAGAAAAATAAAGATGAGAAAATATATCGACTTCTCTGTTCAAATCGCCATCCGTACAATTTTTTTTTGAGAAAGTCCATCCATACAATATTATATCTCCTTGAATGCATATAATCTCCATACTTCGTTTATATTCAAGTTTAAAAGTTAAGCCAACCTAAGATTGGCCACATAGGCAGCACTTAATGCCGCACTAAATGGCAGTATCCACTTGTCATATATCATTCTCGGATGACCACTTACCAAAAATATGTCTTATCAAAACATTGTTAAAGAAAAATCGAATAGGAAAAAAATTCTTGACAAAGGAAAGAATATAGTATTCTTTTTGTCTTTTTTAATACTTTCTTTATTGTGGGTTCCAGATAGCTTAGCTAGTAAAGTCTTTGATGGTTAAATAAGAGATCTAGGATTCAATCACCGCCTACACCAAAACCCGATTGGTGTCTTAATCTGATGATAAAGTGTTATCTATCATCAGGAACAAACGCCATAAGTTGAAACTCTAAAAAAAAAAATGCTTTATTAAAAGCTTGCAAAGAAAACCCTATGAGGGGAAAAAATAGCAAAGAGTACAAGCAATACATATCCTCCACTACCCCTCATAAGTATGCAGAGCAATGTCTATGATGAACATATTTTTCAATTGTTGCATTCCAATGTTGTACATCTTTTTTAATACTACAGTTGGTAATGATTTAGTGAATAAATCTATCATCATTATATCATAATTGCTTGACATTAATATCACCACACTTTTGGAGCTCATGTTTTTAAAAGAATTTAAGTGAAATGTGTTTTGTTTTGTCACCTTTGATATAGCCTACTCTAATCTGTGTAACACAAACAACATCATATTCATATAATGTCGTTAGACTATATTTCATTGAGGATAATACACATTTCTCTTGAATATGTTGAGTTATCAATCTCTGGTAAATGCTTCATGACTCCTTCCATGAATTGCTATAATCTCTCAGTGATTTGAAAAAGTAGCAGATGTTGCTTTCTTAACAGATCTCCATGAAATAACAGCCACAAGTGAACAAATATCTTGTTCTTAATCGCCTTTGTAACAATTAGAAAGATATTATATGTCTGCATATTTAGGGTTGTTCATCAACCGTTGGTAACCAACAAATCCGACTGCCACTGAGACAATTGAATTGCCAGATGGGGTTGTGATACCAGAATTGTAAGGGGGAACCCAAACTAGTCTTATATGATGAATGAGGGATGGGTGTATATTTATTTTTTAAAATATTTGTTGGTAATAAGGAATAAGAAAAAAAAAAAAATCAAGTATTAAAAATAATAGATAAGCTCACCACCAAAGCAAACCAAAAAGATACATATATCACTACCCGAAGGAATTTAGCTAAGGATACAGAACTAAATTAGCTCATCACTCAATGGTATACAGATTATCACCACCCAAAGAGATATAGAAACCAAACTCGTCACCTAAAAGAATCCTCCTAAGGGATAAGAATCAATTTAGAAGAAATCCATCTTTTGAAAAGCAAAAAGGCTAATTTCCTGAAAACACTATATCTCTCCTTTATTATTATTATTTTTTTATAAAAATATATCTCTCCTTTATTCATATCAGCCAAATGACTTATATAAAAGCTTAGAGCAGTCCTCTAAGTATGGGAGAATGAAAATAGCAATTAAAAATATTATATTTTCAAAACCTTGACTTATGGAAATTAGAAACATAATAAAAGACTTGTCTATCTAGGAGAACTAAAACATAAAAGTTGAATATTCCCTGGGAAACTCCCAATTAAATGCTATTTGACTTCTTGGACAAAATAACCAATTAATCTTCAAATAGCTTCTAAAATGGTGGGAAAATTCGTTCAAAATAATGGCCTAATTTGCTGGTCTTAGAAAACAAATTTGCTCAAATATCAATCCAGCTATCTTACTGTCGTGAACCATCGCATGCGGTGGTTGTTCAGATTAAACTAGTTGTGTACTTTGCAAAATATATTAAAGCACCCATTATATTGATATATGGTACTTCAGAGCCAAGAGTTTTATCATCATTTGCTTGATGGCAAAAGTGTCATTTTTTTACATCAAGTGATGAACTACCATAAGAGTGGTCAAAGGATAAGATTTATCCATGTGAAAGTGCTACAAGACCTTTGTTGTGTGCGAAGACTGATGAACAAGAATTTCAAATGAAAGATGTTCAATTTGCAGGTCAAGACAAAAAATTTGATTTATAGAGATCTTTGACATCAAACTCTAAATAAATAATTGGCAGTTTTTGTGAGGTCTTTTGAAGCTCCCACAATATTAAGATTGCCAACATATACTACAACAATAGCAAATCAATAACTTTTAATAAAAATACATGGACAAATTGGATTATTCATAAATCATTCTTTCAATAGATTTTCAATGGGATGATTGTACCACATGCGTCCAAATTGTTTTTACTTCTATAAGGATCTTCATAGATTGATAGAATACATGCTACAGGATTTTAAATTATATGCTTCAAACATTGTGTATCCTTTAAGTAACTTCATGTATATATCATTATCCAATTATCCATATAGATATACTATACACACATCCATTAATCACATATCTAAAATTTTCATAAATACCAAGTTAATCAAAAATCTTAGTATGCGTTTGGCTCCAAATTAAAAAGCTAACTTATTTTACTATTCAGTTTATTTTTGCTACTATTCAGTTTATTTTTGCTACTATTCATGAGCCCCACTGCCTTTTTTGGCACTATTCATAAGTCTCACTGTACTATTTCAGCTAATTTTTACTTTTATCTACAATACTTTCAGTAAACAATTTTCAATTTCAGCAAAATAAGTGAATCCCAAACAAATCCTTAACGTAAGCAATTTTATTGGACAACCCCATACCACATCAAAGTTATTTTACCCAAGAAAGAAATAATAGTTTTGAGTTCTCATCAAAACCCAAAAAGGCCCAAATTTAATATAAACTATTAGCTTTTACTGTTGAATCCTTATATGTAATAATTGTTGAAACCCTTTTGTTTCAATTTCAACTTATCGCTTGAGGAACTTTTTTCCTCCTCAGCCACAAGGCACAATTTTTATTGGACAACCCTTGTTAATAATAGTTTTGGGTTCTCATCAAAACCCAAAAAAGGCCCAAATTTAATACAAACTACTAGCTTTTACTGTTGAATTTTTATATGTATTAATTGTTGAAACCCTTTTGTTTCAATTTCAACTTATCACTGGACGTACGTTAACATGTTTCATTTTACCAAATGAGATAAAAGATCCTCTTGGCGCAACCCTCTGGAGCTACTTAATAAACCCAAATTCACCAACACTAAGAAAGCACACAACAGAGAGACAGAAGGCTATCCACTTCCACCACCTCTCCCCAAAACCACATTATTCTAACAACCATAATAAACAGTTTCAGTTTCTATGATCATATGCCTTTTTTTATCCAACTTAATTACCACTCTATGTATCCTGTCTCTCAGTCTACTGTCCAGAGACTCATTAACTATGATTACCGAATCTAAGATCTATCTTCCTTGGACAAAAGCATTATGATATTTAGGGTTTAGTCCTCGTAACCTATATATCACTCCAGGTTTCCTGTCTCTCAGTCTACTGTCTAGAGACTCGTTAACTATGAGTATCAAATCTAAGATCAATCTTCCTTAGACAGCATTATGATATTTAGGGTTTAATCCTCATAGTTCATATCAGCACAATATTGTATCATATTACAATTTGATTGATGAATAAAATTTCTTTGAGAAATTTTCCAATGGTTTGGTGTTGAGTTCAACCTACCTTGGTCCATTTGGATTGAGAGGGAGGGAGGGAGAGTAGAGTAGAGTAGATAAGAATTGACCCAAAATTAGCCTATTTTCAACCAACTCTACTCTACTCCCCCTCCCTCCCCCCTCAATCCAAACAGGCCCTAAATGTTCACTACTGGAGGTTCTCTCCCTTGGTATTGACTCCAAGCAAGCCTAGGTGTTGACCCCTAAATTATCTATTGATGTAGGACAGGTTGGTGGCGAAATAGAAATAAGGGAAAAGAAGAGAAAACATGACAAATTCTATGCTTCACCAACTTAAATTTGCTTGAAATCCTATACTTCACCACCTAGGGGTGCTTGGAATCACCACCAAGCTTAGATAACCATCTCTAACAAAAATAAATAAATAATCAAATTCTAATCCCTAAAACTATCCAGAGAGTCTCTTTTAATAGACTTCAACAAGTAAATAAAGTCATCATTACAACTCATAATATCCTAAACAACATTAAATTCAAACTTAACAAATAATATACGAGTTTGAAATAAGAAAAAAAAAAATCTGAAAAATTATTTTGGTTATGCTACCTGCACCATCTATCCTTCATTTTTCAGTTCTTCAATTTATTATTGCATTGTTTTTGTTTTTTCTAGCAACACTTCTAAACTAATCTTTGGGCATTCACAATTAAGGCACTCTAAAAACTTTTACTAAGTCTGGAAAATTCAAATAGATATGTCTACCTCTTGTAAACAGTCAACATTGACAGAGAGATTCACGTGTGATAAGCAAAGGGAAAATTTTTCTATGCTAAATTAACGTCAACTGTCTTGTGGGTAAAGAGTCAAGAAAGTTAAGGGAGGAAGGAAAAAGAAAGGAGAAAGCAAGAAATTTAAATTGTAAGGATTAACTTACCCAAATGACTACTGATCTGCTCTTATAAAGTTTTAGTTCCTGTAAATTCCTTTATGTCCAAAATATTTACAGAAAGAATGCCCTTCCCATTTCACTGTCTCAAAATTTAAAAATGTATATGAACACTAGCTACAAGACTGATAAATCAAATAAATAGTGACAGAGAAAGACTAGGGGTCAAAGGTATGCACCTACTGGAGTATCATCTGAGGCGAGGAGCTGAAGATGTGACTAAGATGATAAGTCTGAAAAGGTCACCCAATGGATTAACCAAGAGCTATACAAGATCATGGAACATCTCAATGCTGTATTGTACTGTACAGGGTTGTATAAACAAATTCAGATAACTAATTTAGTCAAGAAACATTGCTACCTTATCTTTGAGACTGCTCTTCTTTTTCATCAGGGGCTCTATTTCTTCTCCAACAACAGTATTCTGACTTTTCCTTTCAAACTCATAGGCAAATTCCATATCCTTTATAAAAGATCTATTCTCCTGCTCAAAGGGTTTCTTGAGCAAGGGACCCAAAAACAGATCCAACATGTCCTGAGCAGGATCTCCTGTTCTCCTGTCAATGATTGCAATTTCTTCACTGGCTAAACTCACAGTGGAACTATGAGAAGCTGTCACTTCTTCAGTGGGTGAACTTTGGTTACCATTTGGGGCATCAAGCAATCTCACTGAGACATTACTGGAAGAGACCGTTGTGGGGACTATTCTTTCTGATCTGCATTCTCTATTTGACACTTGTTGCTCCTTATTCTTCTCGGCTTTGACATACTGCAAGCAGAGGACAGAAACTTAAGATTTTTTAACAGAACTGTTCTAGGAACAAATCCATTCTTCTCAGCTTTGACATACCGCAAGCAGATGACAGAAACTTAAGATTTTTTAACAGAACTGTTCTAGGAACAAATCCATAGCTAAAATTTTCTCCACTCGATTATCATGTATTAAATTGCACAACCCTTAAACACTGTTTAATAAATGTAGAATATTTAGTAAACAATATCTATGCAAATTTTAAGAATCAAATAACACGACAAGCTATTTCTAATTATGGAGAAAGAGCAAATCACCTCTTCAGCAATGGTCATCAGATCATCCATTGTCAGCTCCACATCATCATCATTTGGAAGCTGAATGTCAAAATCTTCACCCCTTCCAAAGTCATAACCCTTTGCCTTTTGTCTTTTCCGTGCAGTAGGTTCCCTAACTTTTCTCCCAAGCCTATTATCCTTTTTCTTCTTGGTAACAGTTTCAGTGATGATACCATCAAGGTTTGAATCCTGTAGACTTGCTTTTCTTCTTTTCTTTGTTTCACATTTTAAAAGAAAATGTGAATTCACCCCTTTTTCTTGGACCAGAATCCCTTTTCCAGGTGCTTTAGTCATATTTTTTGCTTCAGAATGGCAAGCTTGGGGCAAAAGTCCATCTGCATGGTGGTTGTTTTTATCTACATCATCAGACTTTCTCTCTTGGTCAGCAGCAGCTACACCCAGCATCCATATTGGTAAACGCCGTCGACTTCCCTCATTAGGAGCAACTCCAACCATTTCTTTTCTTCCTGTGTAATTTCAGACATTTCGATAAAGAATATCAAGCAAAATAGAAAAAGGGAGGGGGGGGGGGGGAAGAAAAAAAACAGAAGAAGAAGAAGATTTTTGTATCATATGTACCTACTAATACAATAAATAATAGAAAATAAACAACATGGGAAGATCAGTACAAAATTGAATCATAAGAAGGATACCTAGAAGAAAGATTAGTTCTTTATACAAGAAAAAGCATAGGGAATCACAAAAATGTAAAACAGTGAAACCAAGGCTATCAATAGGGTAGCTCAAGTCTAAGAAAATGACCTTCCAGAATGCTTGGACCTGTACCATTAGTCCATTATAACACTTAAAGACCTGTACTGGATAAACAGACATTCAGTGTGAAGGCCCAAACACATGGCATCAACAGTTGCTTAAGCCATGCTCAACGGCATCCTTCGCAAACAGTTGACAACAAACTCTACACCTGAATTTAGAGTATCTTACTTCAATTCAATTCAAAGTGTTCAATAAACAATGTCACTTCAGAAACAAGGGCATAGTGCTATTTATGGGAAAAACTAATATAGAATGGATGAAAAAAAGTAGATGAGTTAGATTTTTCACAACATGAAGCTCACATTTCCACATTTTCACATAGAAATTTTTCTATTAAGAAGTACTTTGTTAGTGTTTTTTTTTTTTTTTAATAGGTAATAAAAGCTTTATTGAAAGAAAAGTACATCGCGTTCATAATGATGAACACTATATACTTGAAAAAATAATAGATACATCAAGAAAAAGGCCTAACAGAAAGTAGGTTTTCAGAAATGGAAATAAGTAGTGTAAAACCCCATATAAGAGACCACTCATACAAAGTCCCAACTAATAGAGACTTCAAAAGATCTAAAGGTCTTTCAGTATCTTCAAAAGTACAGTTATTGCATTCTCTCCATATTAATCACTTTAAAGAAGCTGGTACCATATTCCAAAGATTTGAATGATGTTTCCCCAACCAATTCCTCAATGCAAAAAGAAGAGAAGTAACTCTCTTCAGCATGACCCACTGGATCCCAAATATCAAAAAACTTCACTCCATAGGGCATGACCAAACTTACAATGGATCAAAAGGTGATCCACATATTCCCTATCACAACGACACAAGCAACATCAATTAACTAGGGGCAAACCTCTTTTAACAAGATTATCAATGGTAAGGATACTACCTCTAGCTGCTCTCCATAAAAAGAAAGACACCATTTTGTGTGCCTTTAAACACCAAATGCTCTTCCAAGGGAAAAGATAAGTAAAAGGACTGGACAAAAAATTATAGTAGGAGCGCACATCAAAAAATATGAGTCCAGTCAACTGCCAAGTCAATTTTATCATCACCCTCACCCCTTGGCATATTGGAATAAAGGAGCTTGAAAAGATTACACACACCTTCCAATTCCCAGTCATGTAAAGCTCGGTGAAATTATAAATTCTAACTTCTATATCCCCCTTCTAATGCAGGAATAATCAAGTTAGAAATCCAAGCTTCTTTAGAAACAAAGCAAGCAAACAAATCGGGATACAGATCTTTTAGAGGAGTATGCCCATACCAAGGATCGTACTAGCATCGAATACGATGACCCTCTCCACAGCATACACCACTTGTCCGAAGAAGCTTTCTGCACCTGCCCATATATTCTTTCCACATCCCATAACCATGAGTCCCTCTAACAGCTCTAGAGTACCAGCCCCTTTATCCTCAACTTATTTATTAGTTATAACTTGATGCCATAAACGGTTAACTTCCTTCCCAAATTGCCATAACTACTTGCCAAGCAAACCCAACCTTCCGGATCCCTAAACCACCTCCCTCCACCGGCAAGCAAACCTTATCACAGGCGAGGCAACTAAAGAAGTACTCTGTTAGTGAAGCGGAATTCAAACCAAAATACATTGTTAGTCCTCAAACTTTAGCTCGTGAATGATTTTATTTTAGTCCCTCAAGTACACCCTCATTACATATATCCTAATTTTGACTAATTCATGAACCTCAAATCCTTTAATCGTTAACAATTTTTCCAACAGTTGAGAGTATATAATTGAAGTTCAAATCCTATACTATACTATATATATATAAATTCTATTTGGTTGCAGACATACATACAGAAATATCATAAGAAAACCCGAAACTCTAAGCTTAATTTGCTAAATCATCTCAAATAACCCAAAATACAAATCCCGGTAACAGGTTTTGTATGACGATATATAAAATTCACATAAATTTTTGAGATAACTCATTGCGCTCAGTGTGTATGAAGGCATACCTGAAATTGAACACCCAATATGGCAGCGCGGATCAACGAATGATATGATATTTCTTTTGTCTCTCTCTCTCTCTTAATTTTCTTTCACTAAAAACTAAAAAAATCATTAGGTTTTCAAGATTGGAGAAGCAGTCAAGTTCGTCTCCAAACTTCTAGTTTTGGTTTCAGCATTTGAATTTTTCCGTGTGTTTGTGTTTGTGTTTGTGTTTGTGTTTTTTGATCTCTGAAATTTGTGTTTATGTTTGATGTTTCGACCCAATAGATTTTGTAAAATATTGTTCAAACAACTGTGTTTATCATTGGAAATATACCATTTTTGTCATTATATTTTTTGGACAATTTTTATTTTGGTCCCTAATTTTTTTCTTCTTATTTTAATACCCAAAAGTAAAAAATTATTCTCAATTTAGTTCATACCAATATCTTATTAATGGAAATATCCTACGTGACAAACAGATTGCACTACTAACACGCATGATGTTGGCATGGTCATTATAATAATATTTAAAAAAATTATTTGACATTTAAAATATGCCACATTTTAATTAAAATTAAAAAAAAATTACTTTTTTAATTTTAAAGATTGAGAAAAAAAAAATCTGTAGTAATTTTCTCAACTTTTCTTTAACTTTTTTGACAACCAAACACAACATCACAAAAATCAAATTTACCAATCTTGAAACATAAAAATCAACCTAATACTAAATCATCAAAAATCGTTTGAAACTCCACAAACCCAAATCAAAACCCCAAGGTCCCCAACCTACTTATAATTTTTAAAAATCTCAAGCACTCTCTCTCTCTCTCTCTCAACAAGTTCAACTTTCTCTCTCAACTAGTTTATCTCACTCTTTTAAATCATCGTGATTGGCCAAGTCAGGCCTAGCCTAGAGATCATGCCACTGCCACCAACAGCAATGGCTCTTCCTTTCACAACCAACCAAACCTAGTGGTTCAAACTCTCTCTCTCTCTCTCTCTCTCTCTAAACTCATGGCCTAAAATCCATCTCTCTCTCTCTCTCTCTCCATGGCCAAAAACTGGCGGTGGCTTTCTTTCTAAACCCCTAGCTGAAAACCCAGTGGTGAAGGTTAACTTGGTTTTGGGATCTAGGTTTAATTGTTTAATCTGGGTGTGTGTGAGAGAGAGAGAGAGAGAGAGGAATTGAGATCGATGGTGCTGATTTGATTGTTTGAGATTTTTTGTTTGGGTTGGTTGTATTTTTGGATTGATTTGGTACTTTGTGGCTTTGGGATTTGATGATTTTGCTTAGGTTTGAGAAAATGGGGGCTTTGGGATTTATTATTTTGTTTTTAAGCTGAATTATCTAGGTTTTTTGTGTGTTTACTTTCCCATGAAAATTTATGGGTTTACAAATTTGCTGAAGATTGGTTTGGTTGCTGGGTTTATGCGTTTATTTTTTGGGTTTTTGAGTTTGATTTGCTTGAGGTTTCGGTGTTAATTATATTAGAACTTGCTGTTAGGATTAGTACCCTTAAATCCTATTGTATGATGCTATGTATGATATTATATATGACATTATGTATAACATGATGTATGAGTTAATATTGTAATTAATAAAGTTGTTTTATTATAATCTGAAATAATGGTAACATAAATATTCGAATATTATCATATAGTCCATGAGATGCATAGTATGTGATTTATGTGAAAAATCATAGAAGATATAAATCACAAGTTATTTGTAAACTCAGAATTTAGTTCATAGTCGGTGATGAAATTGGGCATTTCATCTGCGAAGACTATAACATATCAACTAAGATGATTTGTCTTAATCATGGAAGTGGTGACTTCTAGTTGATATGTTGATATGTTTTAAGAGTTAAGACATATTAAACTGGACCACAATGAGATTTATTATTCTCCTAACGACTGTCAATTGGATAATAAATCTCACGACTTATATTCACATGAACTCTAAATCCTGAGAGAATAATTGACCTGATCATGAAGTGTAAGTTGTTTTGATATATCAGGAGTGAGATCTAAAGTAACGGTCAAAACCTCAGTATGTTGAGCAGCCACATTTAGTGTTGATGAAACATATATTTTCAAGATGGAATTTATAGTTTCTTAACGGAGATACAAAATATTCCCTTGAGATAAGTTTAATGAGTTTGTTATTCAGAATGTTAAGCCTAACTACTTTAGTAAATAGTTACTAAAGTATATATTCATGAAATTGGATTTCATAGATATATGATGAATAACTTAAAGGATTAAACCAGGTACTCAAGGATTAAGATGTAGTAATTCACAAAGTGGCAGTCTTCATTCATGACTTTGTATTACTACGAATATATTATGAAGGAGTTGCATGTACAATAAAGTCTTGGGATATAATTTATTAATAAGGCATATAGTGCAATTATATTTATATAGTGGTATTAAATATAATTAATGGTAACTTTGGACTTGTCAAGAGTTAACAAAAAAGCCCAAGGCCCATTGGAGCTAGTGTCTTATTTGTTCCCTTTTGGTCCCACTCCAAGCCACACACTAAAGCCCAATTGGAAAAGCCCAAAAAGCTAACCCAATTAGATAATCAGTTATTAGGAGAGAAACATACAGAATTTTATGGATCAATAAAATGGTTTGTATGTGAGTATTGGACACTCTTGAATTCTTTCTTGAACACATTCATAGAAACTGATTGAGAGACCACACATCTTGGGCATCAAGTGGAATTGGAGTGAAGATTAAAAGTATTCCCAAGTTCTTTCATCTTTTGTTTTGAAATTCACCATACCAAGATACACTCTCTTGTTCTTAAATTCTGAAATTGGCATAGTACATGTTATCAAATGCGAATGAAGTAGATTTGTTAATTTTCCGCTGCGTATGTTTTGTATGCAATACAAACATGAGTTATTCCATCACATGGTATCAGAGCGGTCTTCATTTTCGAATCTGTATAATATGTTTAGTGAGTTTTAAAATTAAAGAAAACTATTTTCATAGTTGTGAAAATTTTGCAGTCATTTTTCTGCATATTATAGTTTTTGAAACTATTGTTTGATTAAAACTAATTTTGATGTTATGATGTTGTTTAAGTTTGATTTTAACCATGTAAAATTGAATTTTAACACTTTAACATCAATGAAATTCAAGTTTTAATCTTAATCTCATCGTTTTTGATAATTAAGAATGTGTTTTGTTCTTTGGAAACGTCAAAAAAAGGTTAATAGGAAAAACGGCTATTTCTGGGCGTTTTTCGCGACTGGCAAGTCGCGAGATGAGTCTCGAGTGAGTCGCGAGAGCTTCTGGATGAACTCGCGACTGGGCGAGTCGCCAAAACGAGTCGCCAAAAATTCTGACACCTGTTTATTACATGTATAAAGAGCTAGGCTATGTGTAATTAGTTTATGTATGTATTAAATAATTAAAAACCTTTCTTTTAAAACATCTAGTGGGAGAGAGATACAAGGGTTGGATCTCACGGCCTCCATTGTTGGTTCATAGTAGTGTGAAATATATACTTTGTCTTTGCCTCGAGCTTAGCATTACATGCGGAAAGTATTTATTTCATGGTCCTACAAGTTTGAATTACTTGGTTTATAGTAGTTTGATCAAACACCTTGTCTTAGTTTCGAGCTTTGCATTCCATGCAAAGGGTGTTTTGTATCATGGTACTACAAAATAAGCCTGTTAAGGGGATGAAATGTGGCTACATATGATTCTAGACAATGGTATACACTAGACTAAATATTATTGTATCATCTATGCTAAGTTCTTACTATTATTATTTAGAGGCCAAAAGTATAACGGCATATTATTAGTGTATGATAAGAGTTATCATGATAGCACTAATAATGAGAAGAATTCTCAATCAATCATAGTATTTAATGTTCACTCTATGCTGAGCGATATTGAATATGAGATTGGGTTGTCGTTGCATATATTATACTATGGTTTTATTAAGGTTCCATATTATATGTTTATATGCTAAATTGATAATGTCCAGTTACTTATTATATTCATGTTTATTGTTTTCAGATTTGAATATGGCATCATTTAGCTCACTTGTTACTATTCTTAATCAAAACAAACTGACTGGATCCAACTATGTTGACTAGAAAAGAAATTTGGACATAGTTTTCACAGCTGAAGAGCACAAATATGTGCTTACTAAACCATGTCCTAGCTTTCCTTCATTAGATGCTCCTCCTGAGGAAAAACAGCGATATGATCGTTGGTAGAAATCTAATGAAATGGCCAAGTGCTACATCCTAGCATCTATCTCAAATGTTCTACAGCATCAAATGCAGGATGTAGAACTAGTTTCGGACATAATGCTAAGTCTGAAGGAGATGTTTGGTGAGCAAGGCCGTTCTGCAAGGCAAGAAATCATGAGGCAAATTTATAATACCAAAATGGCTAAAGGCAATTCAGTTAGGGAGTATTGTCTTACAATGATCTCTAATCTGAATACATTGAAAGTTTTAGGTGCCGACATTGATGGAGAATCCCAAGTGGATATGATACTCCAGTCACTACCAGAATCATTCAAGGATTCAAACTCAATTATAATATGAACAAAAAGATTTATACATTGTCTGAATTAATTAATGAATTGGTAGCGGCGGAAGGCATCCTTGGTACTTCTAATGTTGATGCTAATATGGCTGAAACTTCTACTTCTCAACCTAAGTCGAAAGCCAAGGGTAAGAAGAAGAAGAAGAAAGACTTTACCAAGCAAGAGGGTAAACAAATTACCTTAGAGGTTGCTGACAAAGGAAAGAAGCTCAAAGAAAAATATTTTCATTGTGGTGAGAAAGGACATTGGAAGAGGAATTGTCCAAAGTTCAAGGCTGCCAATAATAAGGGGGTTCCAGGAGACCAGAAAACTTAATGAAAGAGAATTGTTTCTTACTTTGGTTGATGGGAGTAGAATTCCAGTTGTAGCTTTTGGTATTTTTAATTTATGTTTTGAGTCAAGAGTTTTAGTATTGGAAGACTGTCTATATGTACCTAATGTTCGTAGGAATTTAATTTCTGCAACTTATTTGAGTAAACATGGATATTGTGTTATCCTTAAAGACAATGTTGTAATAAAGACGGGTAAAGTGTTTATCTGTTCTGGCAATATTGTTGATGGTCTGTATATTTTAACTCCTGATAAGCATGAATTATATAATTCTGAATTAGATAATAACTCTCATGTAAAATCATTAAAAAGAAAGTTTCCTTCTACTAGTGATGCATATCTTTGGCACTTACGTTTAGGTCATATTAATTCAAATAGGATTCAAAGACTGATCAAAGATGGACTCTTAGAGCCCATGGACTTTGATGAATTTCCAGTTTGTGAATCTTGTTTGGAAGGTAAAATGACCAAACGACTTTTTAATGCAAAAGGTAGAAGAGCTCAAGATTTACTAGAACTAGTACATTCAAATGTATGTGGTCCTATGTCAATCCAAGCAAGAGGTGGCTATGAGTATTTCATCACTTTTACTGATGATTACTCTAGATTTGGTTATGTGTACCTAATGAAACGGAAGTCCGAAACCTTTGAAAAGTTCAAAGAGTTTAGGGCTGAAGTTGAGAATCAATTAGGCAAACGCATAAAGGCCATTCGATTTGATCGTGGTGGCGAATACCTTCTTGGGGATTTTAAGGATTACTTAACTGAAAATGGGATTGTATCCCAATTGACTGCACCTGGAACTCTACAACAAAATGGTGTAGCAAAAAGAAGGAATAGGACTCTTTTAGATATGGTTAGGTTCATGATGAGTTATTCAACTCTACCAATTTCTTTTTGAGGATATGCCTTAAATACTGCAATGTATCTTCTGAATTTAGTACCTTCGAAGTCTGTTCCTAAAACACCTATTGAGTTGTGGAATGGACCTAAGCCTAGTATGAGACATCTCCATATTTGGGGTTGTCCAGCACATGTGTTGAAGGGAAAGTCTGACAAGTTACAATCTAAAACAAAAGTAGTTTTCTTTGTAGGGTATCCAAAAGGAACTATTGGAGGTTTATTTTATAGTCATAAAGATAATAAAGTGTTTGTTAGCACAAATTCCAAATTCTTAGAAAATAACTATATGAATAATTATACTCCTAGAAGTAGAGTTGTGTTGGCTGAAATGAATGAACCTGTAAATAAACAACCAATGGATGAAACTAGGGATGATGTGGCTGTATTAGATACACCACAAGATACTACTCATGGGATGTCTAGTACACAGGTGCCTCGTCGTAGTGAGAGAATTGTTCGGCCTCCTATAAGATTCATAGGTTTGGGAGAAACTTATGAAGCTATTTTAGAAGAGGCTGAATCAAATCCCTACACTTATGAAGAGGCAATGAATGATATAGATGCACATCATTGGGTCAAAGCTATGAAATTTGAATTAGATTCCATGTATTCCAATCAAGTTTGGGATCTTGTAAAGACGCCTAACGGCATTAAACCTGTTGGATGCAAATGGGTTTACAAGAGGAAGAGAGGGATAGATGGAATGGTTGAAACCTTTAAAGCAAGGCTAGTGGCAAAAGGGTATACTCAAAAGGAAGGTATTGATTATGAGGAAATCTTTTCACCAATAGCAATGCTTAAATCTATCAGAATTCTCTTATTCATTGCTACTCATTATGATTATGAGATTTGGCAAATGGATGTCAAGACTGCATTTCTTAATGGCAATCTTGAAGAGGAAATCTATATGATACAACCGGGAGGTTTCATAACAAAGAACCAAGAGCATATGGTATGCAAGTTGAAAATGTCCATTTATGGACTTAAGCAAGCATCTAGGTCATGGAACATCAGATTTGATCAAGCAATCAAGTCATTTGGTTTTGAACAAAATCTTTATAAACCATGTGTGTACAAAATACATCAAGATAAAGTGGTAATGTTCCTAGTGCTTTATGTTGATGATATTCTACTCATTGGAAATGATGTAGGGGTAATGTCATCAGTAAAGGTTTGGTTGTCAAGCCAATTTGATATGAAGAACTTGGGTGAGGCTAACTTTATTCTAGGGATCAAGTTTTGGCGAGATCGCAAGAATAAAATGTTAAGCTTATCACAAGCTGGATATATAGATAAGGTTTTAGAACGGTTTAGCATGCAAAACTCCAAGAAAGGTTTACTTCCTTTCAGACATGGAGTTCCTCTGTCTGATAACCAAAGGCCTAAGATTCAAGAGGAAGTAGATATGATGAGATAAGTTCCTTATGCTTCTGCAGTAGAAAGTCTCATGTATGTCATGCTTTGTACTAGACTAAATATCTGTTATTCAGTTGGCATGGTCAGCCAATATCAATCAAATCCAGGACCACAACATTACAAAGCTGTAAAGCATATTCTCAAGTATCTATTGAGAACGAGAGATTATATGCTTGTTTACCATAGAGAGGATTTGATTCCCATTAGTTATACAGATTCAGACTTTCAATCGGATCTAGATTTCAGAAAGTCTACATCAGGATGTGTTTTCACCTTGGGAGGTGGAACCATAACATGGAGGAGTGTCAAGTAATCTTGTATTGCGGACTCCACCATGGAAGCAAAATATGTTGCTGCTTGTGAAGCAGAATATGTTGCTGCTTGTGAAGCAGCAAAAGAAGCTGTATGGCTCAAGAAATTCCTTTCTGACCATGGTGTAGTGAGAATTGAGCAAGTTCCCATTACTTTGTTTTGCAACATTAGTGGAGCAGTTACACAATCAAAAGATCCAAGGAATCACAAGAAAGGAAAGCACATTAAGAGAAAGTACCACATCATTAGAGATATTATTGCTCGTGGAGATATGGTGGTCGCAAAGATTGAAAGTGCAGATAATCTAGCAGATTCCTTTACCAAAGCCTTGCCTCAAAGGACCTTCGAGTCACATTTGGAAGGAATGAAATTTAGATTAGTACACAATAGTCTTTATGGCAAGTGGAAGATTTTTAGGATTAGTGCCCTTAAATCCTATTGTATGATACTATGTATGATATTATGTATGACATTATGTATAACATGATGTATGACTTAATATTGTAATTAATAAAGTTGTTTTATTATAATCTGAAATAATGGTAACATGAATATTCAGACATTATCATATAGTCCATGAGATGCATAGTATGTGATTTATGTGAAAAGTCACAAAAGATATAAATCACAAGTTATTTGTAAATTCAGAATTTAGTTTGTAGTCAGTGATGAAATTGAGCGTTTCATCTGCGAAAACTATAACATATAAACTAAGATGATTTGTCTTGATCATGGAAGTGGTGACTTCTAGTTGATATGTTGATATGTTTTAAGAGTTAAGACATATTGAACTGGACTGCAGTGAGATTTATTATTCTCCTAACGACTGTCAATTGGATAATAAATCTCATGACTTATATTCACATAAACTCTTAATCCTGAGAGAATAATGGATCTGATCATGAAGTGTAAGTTGTTTTGATATATCAGGAGTGAGATCTAAAGTAATGGTCAAAACCTCAGTATATTGGGCAGCCACATTTAGTGTTGATGGAACATATATTCTCAAGATGGAATTCAGAGTCTCTTAACGGAGATACAAAATATTCCCTTGAGATAAGTTTAATGAGTTTGTTATTCAGAATGTTAGGCCTAACTACTTTAGTAAATAGTTACTAAAGTATATATCTATGAAATTGGATTTCATAAATATATGATGAATAACCTAAAGGATTAAACCGGGTACTCAAAGATTAAGATGTAGTAATTCACAAAGTGGCAGTCTTCATTCATAACTTTGTGTTACTACGAATATTTTATGAAGGGGTTGCATGTACAATAAAGTCTTGGGATATAATTTATTAATAAGGCATAGAGTGCAATTATATTTATATAGTGGTATTAAATATAATTAATGGTAACTTTAGACTTGTCAAGAGTTGACAGAAAAGTCCAAGGCCCATTGGAGATAGTGTCTTATTTGTTCCCTTTTGGTCCCACTCCAAGCCACACACTAAAGACCAATTGGAAAGGCCCAAAAGGCTAGTCCAATTAGATAATCAGTTATTAGGAGAGAAACATACAAAATTTTATGGATCAATAAAATGGTTGTATGTGAGTGTTGGACACTCTTGAATTCTCTCTTGAACACATTCATAGAAACTGATTGAGAGACCACACATCTTGGGCATCAAGTGGAATTGGAGTGAAGATTAAAAGTATTCCCAAGTGCTTTCATCTTTGGTTTTGAAATTCACCATACCAAGGTACACTCTCTTGTTCTTAAATTCTGAAATTTGCATAGTACATGTTATCAAATGCGAATGAAGTAGATCCGTTAATTTTCCGCTGCGTATGTTTTGTATGCGATACAAACATGAGTTATTCCATCACTTGCTGAGTTTGATCATGGATGGATTGGTCAATTGGGTATGTCTTGATTTGGGGAAGAACAAGAAGCTTATGTTTTGAGCTAAATTTCTATATTTTTTGTGTTTGTTTCCTAAGAAAATTACTAGATTTCTGGATTTGCTAAAGCTTGGTTTGGTTGCTAGGTTTATGTGTTTATTTTCTAGGTTTATGAGTTTGATTTGCTGGAGGTTTCGGTGTTGATTCTGTTAAAATTTGATTGTGAGTAGGTTGGTCGGTTGGGTATGTCTTGATTTCGTAAGAACATGAATGTTCTTCCAAAAAATAAAAATAAAGAAAAGCAAAAGCAAAAACAAAAACAAAAACAAAAAATTTATTTTAATCATTTAATTTAATTAGATTGAAGGTTTGTTTTTTAAATTTAATTTATTTTTTGTTTAAATTTTCTAATGTGGCTTAATTTTTTTTAATTAAAATGCTAACGTAGCATATTTCAAGTGTCAAATAAATTAGTATTATTATTATTATTATTATGACCACTTCAACTTCATACCTACTAGCGGTGCACTCCGTCTGACACCTAGACTATTTTCGTTAGTGAGATCATAGTACGGACTAAATAAAAAATGATTTTCGAATTTTAGGGACCAAAATAGGAGCTCAAAAAATGTGGGGGCCAAAGTGGAAAATTGACCTAAATGAAGGGACCAAAAGTGTATTTTCACCAAGAAATAAACTAGATTATCAATAGACACAAGTCCTAGTGGGACTTTTTGATTTTGGGCTAATTAAAATTGACCAGCTATCCTCAGAGATTAATGACTTGTTTTGAGAAACCACCATAAATACAGGGCATCCCTAGCTCATTCGTGACCAACATTTCAAGCGTTGAAGAACATTCGAAGAGTATTAATTTAAATCATTCTTCAAAACCTTGAAGTTCTATTGGAATCAAGCTCTGAAGCTTCAAAAAATTTCTCAAAAAAAAAACCCTAAATATCAAAGCTCTAAAAGCCTAAAGTAGTCCCATATTGTAAATATGCCACGAGGCTCTTGAAATTGTTTGACTGTGCTAATATCATACATGTCCCCGTGAGTGGGAGTAAGCAAGCTAATGCTTTAGCAAAATTGGCAAGAAATATTACTCTACAAGTTCCTGACGTAAAATTTTATGAGAGACCATAGCCCCCCAAGCCCTGAACCTTCAAATGGTCTTGGGCATTGACCCACACGAATGGGTGGAGTTGTGTTTATTGTCTTTCAAGAGACAGTGGAGGTTCTACTATTGTTATCATCCCTCTTAGGTCAAGGGTTTTACAATGAAGTCGGCACTTAATTAATTGGAAAAATAAGAAAACCAAAAATTGAAAAGTACATCGTCTTATTCATGAATTGAAAATGTACATCTCTTTGATAATAACCAAAAAATTACATTGCTTTGGTCCTAGATACAATTTAAAATAAAATACAACGCTTTGATTCCTAGTTACAATCTAGAAAAAGAAAATTACAAGGATAATTCTAATCTATTAACCCTTGATCTAAGTTTGGATGCTAGGTTTATAGGATTGGGAAGGTGTTAGTTATCAAACCTGCCTGGTGAAACAAGTCTTCTAGACTGTGGTAGCTAATGATCATATCATATCATTCAAGAGTTTATATCATCCAAAACATGTGATTGCAAGGTAAAACATCCAAGAACATGATGAAACCCTATTCTAGGCATGCCTAGGTTGGATATTGAAAGAGATGGTAAATATGTGTGTGATGTGTGACAAACCCTAGTCTAAGAGTATATGAACATGCTATTTGAATTGAAAAACCCTATTCTAAGAGTATGTGAATAGTTTATTGAAATTGAAAAGCCCTAATTCATGTAAGGCTATGAACATCCTAGATCTAACATGCACACAGACAAGAATATGTCATGCTTAGATCTAAAAAACTAAGGCATAAAAATAAAGAGGAAGTCTAGGACACTCCTATGCACTTCAAGCTCAGATCTTACCTGCATGCACCGACAATCCTAAGCACTCCAAGCACTTTGAGCTAGACGACACTTCTAAAGGGATTTGTAAGCAAGAAGTTGGTAACTTAAGACTAGGAGGTCTAAACTATCCCTTATTAGTACAAACTCTAGAGAGAAAGAGAGAGAAACTTTAGTTTGTTAGGAAGCCCTAAGAGTTTCTTGAGTTTCAAAGATACTCGATGTGTTTTTGAATAGATGGTGGAGGAGGTATTTATACTAGATGTGTGTGAGTTAGGTTTTAGTCTCTAGGAAATGTGAGATTCTTAGAAAATTAGGTTTTCTAAAGAAAAAAACGTAGAAATCAAGGTCAAACTGAGTGGGGAGCAAGTTGAACTAAAAAGGAAGGAAGATCTAGAGAATCTGGTCCTTGGTCCAGATCCTCTCAAATCTTTTCCTTTTCGAGTTCGGCTATTTTCGTTTCAGTTGTGATCTGATTTCCTCCGAATTTTAACTTCCTTTTTTTAATTTTCTTGGTCCTTAAGGTAAGCAAATTAATTCCAAATAAGTTCAATTAATTAATTATTTGTCCAATTAATCAATTTCTGCCTATTTTGTTGGGAATCAATAAATTCTTTGACTTTGGATTAAATTGGATGCATGCAATCTTACCATAAACCCTATCCTCTGCCAATAGGAATATGACACATCATTTAATTTAAATTGGACTAAAAATAGACCAATTAGAATTAAGAGATCATTATCACCTATGGTTGGGACCGATTTCATGCAAGTGAACTTCACCATTAAAACTTAATCATTTGATATCTTTTAATCCAATAGTCCAATTAATGCTAATGAATTGTCGTTTTGATAATTGTGACCTCAAGAATTGTTTTATGAAAAGTATTTGGAGATCAAATGGTCAAAATTATAGTCTTACCTTGGAGACATGAAATAGTGATGATATGCAATGCAATGCAAGTGAGGTTAAATAGGAGGGGCAAAATGAGGTGTCTACAAATTCCTATATGTCAAATGTGAGTAGTTCCTCCAATTTTCAATGAAGATGAGATAGAGGAATAAGTCAATACTATTTTAGTCTCATATATCATAGTTGTGAAAAAATATTTCTCCAAATGGGCTGAAGCCATTGAATTTTATGAAGTAAATAAACTATCTTGAACTTGATCAAGAGAAACATCATTTATAGATATGGTGTCCCCCATGACATCATCACTAATATTGGGAAGCAATTCTACAATAAGTTAATGAACAAGCTTTGTAATGACTTTGGCTTCCATGTATAATTCATCTAAAAAATGGTCTCCCCAAAGCCTTTAACAATTATGTGCAATTTGCTTAAGAAGATTGCAGGGAAGTAAAAAGAGATTATCATGAGAGAGTTGAAAGAAGCTTTATGGGCGTATCATTAAACATATTAAATACCTACCCAGGCCACTCCATACTCTCTTGTCTATGGGGTAGAATTTGTATTACCACTTGAAAACCAAATCCCTTCACAAAGGATTGCCATTCAAGAAGATCTTTTTGCTGAAGACAGTGTTCTTCTATGTCTTAAAGAACTAATAGCATATATGGTACATATTTTTAAACAACAGTTTTCAGTGTTTAAACACTGAAAATTGTTGTTAAAAAAAAAAAAAAAACATGTGTACGGTGTTTTTTTTAAGTGGTGTTTGAGTTATGTTGTTCAAAATATGTTATTCAAACACTGATTTTAGAAAGCTCCTCATATCGGTTTTCAAGATACAAACAATGTTGTCCACTAACACAATTGTAAATACTTTGAAATACATGGGTCCCACTTTGACAGGACTACACCTCAATGACTCTTGTCCCCCACGCCATCTATCCCCTCAGTAATGACTCTTGTCCCCCACACCATTATCCCCTCAGTATTTACTCTCTCTCTCTCTCTCTTCTATCCTCTCCCTCTTGCACAACGGCATCTCCATATCCACATCCCATCATCATGGATTAGCTAATCCCACCCACCCCAATCCCTCTTTACTCCTGCCCAACGCCCACCTGAAAGCTCTCATAAATCCTTCAATCAAACTTACCAAACCCTAAAATCACCCCATTTATCCCAAATTTGTACTGCTTGCTCTCTCTCCTAAACCAATGCATTTTACTCGCCCAGTCTAAACACACTTTCATCATTGTTTTTACCAAAAATTTTTCAAACCAGGGACAGACTTTATCTCAAATCAAATTAAGTTTCATTAGCACAGCTCCTCAACCATTAGCACGGGTAAATTATGGACTGCTCAGACACAGCATCTTCCTCCACAGCATTTCCGCCCTATTCATCCTCCCCCAAATGAGTTCCTTCACCTACGGTAAGTGTTGAATTTTTCTCTTGAATTTGTTCTTATTTGCTGTTAAACAATCCTTCACCCACGTTGTTCATATTTGTTCATATTTGCTGTTCATTTTTGCTCTTGAATTTTGGACATGATTTTTCTCCATGTCCATCTAACTAAAGCTGAGTATGATTTGGAAAATGGGCTTTTTGAATCACAATAGGGTTTAGGAAAATGGGCTTTTCGAAAATCATTTATAAATGCCTAAAGTATATATTTGAATTCATATAAATCATTTATAATTGTGAATTTTGTTTTGTTTCCCCATGCTATATGTAACTTGTCTTCACTACAATCTATTGTATCTACCTGTAATAACTTGTTTGAGTTAATTGCCACTGGGAGTCATGGATCTAAATGTGTAGTTGTAGCTGTATCTTAACTTAGTAATATATAATGCTACAACATTTTTGGTAGAATTGTTCAGTGCAAAGGATAACCCATTTTGCTATTATGCAGTTATTGTTATTGGTGAGGATTAGGTTCAGCTCTTAGCAATCATAAAAGTAAGTTACTAAATTAGAAACCTAGAATTCAATAGGAGATTATGTACACTCTGTGTTGCCTACTATATATCCATGTTAGTGGATATTTTTTGGTAAAGTGTGTCAATCTTTTATTAGATGGCTGCATCAAGCAATGCCAAGGATGGTAAGTTATGGCTTTCTCCCATTGAGAATCACTTTATAGATGTATTAGTTGAAGAAGAGGTCAAAGGGAACATGCCTAATGCGCAATTTAAAAAAGGGCTTTGGATAATCATCCAAAACGAGTTCAATCAACGAGCCGGAAAAAACTATCAGATTGATCAATTACGCCAGAAATTTCAAAGGTTAAAGCAAAGACACCGAGTTTTTTCCGAGCTAATCAATCATTCCAGAATGGGATGAGATTTTGTCACTAAAACGGTCACAGGAAGTGACGAGGCTTGGGCACACGCAGCGGCGGTGAGTGTTATAGGTTTGCTTCATAATTTCCATGTCGTTGATTCATAGTATTCATACAAATAAATACCACATGTGATTAACCCTATATATACGGCTGTTGATAGGCCAACCCTAGGCGCAAAGAGTTTCGTAAAAAGGGGCTAGATCACTATGACCTGCTAGGACAACTGTTCAATGTAGGCACTACAACTGGAATTCTATAAATTTCCTCTTCCCAACCAGCCCCTAACAGTGATGAAGAGCGAGAGCTCGATGCGGCTTTCCTAACGCATGGAGTACACATGAATGTGGAAGCCGATAGTGGAGACGACGTGGAGGAGTTACCCACCCCAGTTGAAGGGCAAGGCAGCAAGCATGTTGGAAAGCTACCATCTCAGACAGCGAGCTCGATAGGGAAGAAGAGGAAAGGAGGGTCCCTTAGTGAGATGATCGATGCTATCAATAACTTCACGGAACTGTCAAGGCAGAGGCTTAGTAAGGACAGCGATAGTAGGCCGCAATCTGTTGACTCTATGCCGAGGGGTGATAGGTTCTCGATGGACAAAGCCATCGAAATTCTTAACTCTATTGAAAACGTAGATGATTTCACCATGTTCAAAGTCCTTAAGGAACTCCATAATCCCGACAGTAGGGCCGCTTTCATTTCGCTAAGGCCGGATAGAAGAAGGGGTTGGATGGATTTGATTAGTAGTTTAATGTAGGGGGTGAGTTTGGACTGCTTTCTGTGGGTTGCAGCTACTATTTCTGTTGTTATGTATTATGCTTAAATACCACTAGGACCATTTTTTGTTGTATTGGTTGTATGGTATAGTGGGGTGACATTCTGGTTTGTTAAGGAACAATGATCTTATTTACATACTACATGTTTATTTATTGTTAATGATGGCAGTACATTCAATTGATGACTGCAATGTGTGATGCTTTTAGTTATATATCTGCATGTGTCCATGCAACTCTTTATTGGGTTGCAGCTCTAACTGGCATATATACATATATCGGTATATATATATGTATTAAACGTAGGGAAGCAGTTTATCAATTTGTATGTCATATTGCTTGGTTTTACTTGTCTTCTCAAATCTAATTTCTCTCTTAGCAGCATAGTCATTTTATCAATCTTGTTTTTTATGTTTATCAAAGTCAATTCTTGTTTTTTGCTCTCAACTATTTTTGTAAAAACTAAAACTGTTGTGCTGATGTTGTTTGTATAACTTTGTAAATATGTTGTAGGTTATCAAATTATCTATTGTGATTTATTAATGGTAAAACATAGGCTATTTTATTGAAAAAATTACTCACTCTTCATAATTACGTTGGCTTTGCTGCAAAGGTTTAGAGGAAAAAAAAGGCTTGAGGTACAACAATGACGCTAATGTTATCAAGCTTGCCTTTCTAGGACATTCAATAAGAAGGTTCATCCTCGATCTTTCCAAGTTGGAGATTTGGTTCTTGTTGTACGAAGACCTATCATCATCATACATAACATGAGAAATAAGTTTCCATCAAAGTGGGATGGACCATATGTGGTTCAAGCAGTCTAAATAAATGGTGTATACAAGTTGGTCGTTGAGGATGGTTTAGGAATTAACAATATCAACGACAAATTCTTGAAATGCTATTCAGCATGAAGTTTAAAATAGTCCTTGTTAACTGCTTAAACTGCCCAAACTAATACTTTAAAGGCCTTACATGTCTCCTCATCACCTTTAAATATGTTCACAAAAAGATCTTTCCTAAATTACACAATAATTTGATCTCTTTTGGGTGTGTAGACAACTTAGTATTCCTTACTAAGTCGTAAAAAAATCTTTCTTGAACTACATGATGACTTGATTCCTTTTGGATATGTAGGCAACTTAGTATTCCTTTCTAAGTTCAATCACATATATAGAAAAAAATTTCTTGAACTATAAGATAACTTGATCCATTTTTGGTACGTAGATAGCTTGGTATCCCTTACTAAGCCCAATCACAAATTCAAAATTAATCATTTGCATCACTTTGATATCTCAAGCCAAACTATATATAAAATTAATTCTCTTACTATTTATTGGTGCTTTATGATGATTTATAAAAAAATGCACAAAAGAAATTAACAACAAAGGTAATAATGGTCTACAAATGAAGTAAGGATAAAAAAAATTCATGGCAACCACTTCAAGTTCTTTAAATCAGAATGTCCATTATCTAGGAAGGGGATGTCTACTTCAAAGCCTCCCCATCCTGGTCTTCAATCACAACATCAACTTAATGCCTTTAAGCTCCTCCCCTAAAACTTGTTCAATAACATTTTGCTCAGTTTGTCTAAACCCAATTTAAGACACCAACTTCTCCAAACCAACTAGCTTTTCTTTCAATTTGTTTAACCTTGACTTAACAATATGAAGTTTAATGTATGTGGTGCCCTTTTTTAGGACAGTTCCCCGGGCTCAAACCCAATATGGTTACAATGGTAGAAGGGGGATTTGAACCCTGAAAATCTCCATCGAAAACACTAGGAGGTGCCAGTAGAGGTATAAGGCTCTTGACATTATAGTCTCTCTTATACAAACAAAATTAAAAGGGCAATTAGAATTCACCTTTGCCATTTATGAATCCTGGGTTGTTGAAAGGGGCCTAGAGTAAAATAAGAGTATGGAATGGGTGAATTGGGCTCGGTTCACCGCATGCTGTTCGAGCCATTATGTTGAACTGATCTGCGCACAAGTCACAAAAAACTCTAAGAGGCAAATACAAGGCAAATATAACAACAAATACAAAATAATTTGCAAGAATCAAGAGAGAAAAAGTGGTGTAAGCAAGCATAAACACTTCGGGGAACTTTATTTAAGTAAATCAAATGTTCAAATACATTAAGTCCTCTTTCAAATGAGACTCCACAAAGCCCATAAACCTCAAAGGTCACAGACTTGTTTAGCCCCTTTTGGGTAGATATTACAAGAGAAGTCAGGTTGTTTTTTTTTAAAAGCAAATAAAACCTAAATAAATAACTAAGTAACATTAATGATGTGAAAATTTGTGGAGGCTGCAAAGCTTACGTGTCACAATTTAAGGAAGTCAACCACTGGTAGAAAGTTGTTTGCTTGTTGCCAAACCCTTCGCCTTTCTTTTGAATTAAAGTAGGTCTCAACTGTTGTATTTTAGTCGGTCGGGGGAAGCTGCTGCTTGTATGAAAGCTTTGTTTCCTCGTCTTGCTACTGGCAAAGCTTCTACTTTGCTTGCTTCTCTTGCGCTTGCTTGCGTGAAGGCTTAAAGTCTTTTTCACTAAGTCTAAAAGCTTCCGTCAAAGCGAAATATCTAATCCAACAAAAATCTCCTACATATTGAGAGTAGCTGATATGCTGTTACGGCTAGGCGATCCCTTTTGGGTGTGTAGACAACTTAGTATTCCTTACTAAGTCGTAAAAAAATCTTTCTTGAACTACATGATGACTTGATTCCTTTTGGATATGTAGGCAACTTAGTATTCCTTTCTAAATTCAATCACATATAAAAAAATTCTTTCTTGAACTACAAGATAACTTGATTCATTTTTGGTACGTAGATAGCTTGGTATCCCTTACTAAGCCCAATCACAAATTCAAAATTAATTATTTGCATCACTTTGATATCTCAAGCCAAACTATATACAAAAATAAATTCTCTTACTATTTATTGGTGCATTATGATGATTTTTTTTTTTAAGCACAAAAGTCTACAAATGAAGTAAGGATTAAAAAAAAAAATTCAAGGTAGCCACATCAAGTTCTTTAATCAGAACGCCCTTTATCTAGGAGGAAGATATCTACTTCAAAGCCTCCCCATCCTGGTCTTCAATCACAACATTGACTTAATGCCTTTAAGCTCCTCCTATAAAACTTGTACAATAACATTTTGCTCAGTTTCTCTAAACCCAATTTAAGACACCAACTTCTCCAAACCAACTAACTTTTCTTTCAATTTGTTTAACCTTGACTTAACAATATGAAGTTTGATGTCTGTGGTGCCTTTTTTTAGGACAATTCCCCGGGCCCAAACCCAATACAGTATCCTGGGTTGTTGAATCGGGCCTGGAGTAAAATAAGAGTATGGAATGGGTGAACTAGGATCGGTTCACCATGCCCTGTTTGGGACATTATGCTGAACTGATCTGTGCACAAATCACATAAAACTCCAAAAGAAAAATACAAGGCAAATATAATAAAAAATACACAATAATTTGCAGGAATCAAGAGAGAAAAAGTAGTGTAAGCAAGCATAAACACTTCAGGGAACTTTATTTAAATAAATCAAATGTTCAAATACAATAAGTCCTCTTTCAAAGGAGGCTCTACAAAGCCCATAAGCCTCAAAGTTCACAAACTTGATTAGCCCCTTTTGGGTAGAATATTGGGAGAGACGTCCGGTTGTTTTTTAAAAGAAAATAAAACTTAAACAAATAACTAAATGGAAGAAGTTAATGAACAAGGACAATACTACTTTCCCTACAGTTGTCGCTACTTCTTTATAGCCTACCATCATCTCTAAAATCAAATGAAGAGACTTGGAAAAGTCAGCATCAACAATCCACCTTCTAGTTTAGCGGGCCTAGTAGATATGGAGCTCCAAGAAAACAAGCAAAGAAGACACGTCCCCTTCTGGTATAATTGTCACCAGTGGATGATTTCAAGGAGAAAACTTACTTGGCAGCGTCACTTGTTGGTTATTTATTTTCAATAGTATTTGTCCCAAAGTCACTAGCTTCATGGCCAATGGTCGTGCAGTCTTGCCATTCCCATTTTGGCAAGTATCTATAGAGGATACGACACGATTTCTAGTTCCAAGAGCAAGTCTAGTGGCGGCTTCCCCATTCATTATGTTTATGCATAGATAGGCCACTTCTTTAGAAGTTGTCATGTTGTGCTTGGACCTTTGATGGCAAAATATTATGAAGTAGGATCTGCAGCTTTGTTTGATGAGTTGTCTATATACAATCCGCCAAGGATTTCTTTTGGCATGGGACCGCATTCAAGGACTATGACCAAACCTTTATTAGCAACAGGCACGTCTAGTCTGAAATTCAACTACTTGATGAGCCTTTGCTCCGACTATTTATCTCTTCGATGTGAGTACCATCACATTGTATTAGATCTTACAGATTTAGAAGATATTTTGGATTCTACCAAAGTGACTTGAAGGAACAAATTCACACAAGTGATTTTATATAATTTTTATTAGTCCTTCACTTGATACAAATGTTAAATTAACGTTGGTAATTTAACATGGTATCAGAGCAGGAAATCCTGAGTTCGATCCCTGTCTTCACTCTACCTCCCGTTTAAAATATTAAATTCCCACTTGTTGGGCCCCCACTTATTAAGGGGAAGTTTAGGCCCACAAGTGAGGGGGAGTGTTAGAATTATGTTGAGTGATTAAATTCACCATTTCGTGATGGATGTTATTTGCAATTCAAACGCTGTAAGATAAAAATCTCTTTTGCACTCTGTGACACGTCCAAGGATGCTTCGGTTTAATAAATTCCACAGACAAGACAAAGAGGCGCACGCTTACTTAATACAGTTTGCAAAATTTCTAAGCAAGATCAGGTCCTAGAACTAGAACTAGAAGACTCTTCTACCTGACGGAAGAGCATGAAGACTTCTGCAAACACAAAACAAAACCAAACAAAGATGAAAATATATATACTACCTGACACTGAAAGAAAAGGAGGAGGAGCCAGTAAATAAAGGGAGGGGCTGCATGCCCGTTATCGTTTGTATAGGAGTATGAAAGGATCTTTTAAATCAACGGAAGCGTGAAAGAAGGGAAATTCTATTGCAATTGGAAAAGTTGTGCTTCTTTTACTAGCTAGGACTAGGAGTAGAATAGACAAAAGCCCAAGTATTAAAATAAATTATTTTCCTTTTGAATTGGTGATCCTAGAACCACTCTTGCCACATTGATTTTTTTTTTTTTTTTTCCTAGGGTCCGGCCAAGGTTAACAATAGCATTTGTAGCCTCACTCATCTTCACAGCGATTTTGCTCATTTGGATCACATTGAGAAATTCATTAGGGTTTGATTTTATTTAGTACTATTAGTGTTTTTTTTTAATATAGTTTTTCTGGATTTCCTTTTTTATTATTTATTTTGGTGTAATTTAATTATCAAGTTGGTGACAGTGGTGTGCTTTTTATCATATTTTTATATTAGGATCATTATTATTATAAATGCTAATTATGGGTTCTATTTTATAATTTGGCAACATTGCAAATTACACCCCTAAAGTTTACAGGTGTTTGGATTTTATACTCTGAAATTTTAAAATTTTAATTTTACCCCTTAAAGTTTGGAGATGTTTAGATTTTATACTCTGAAATTTCAGAATTTGAATTTTATACACTAAATTTTGGGGGTGTTTTAATTTTACCCCCTAAAGTTTGGAAGTGTTTGGATTTTACACTCTGAAGTTTCAGAAATTTAATTTTACACTCTGAAGTTCTATTACATTTGTATCAGCAACCACTCCGCCCATATTTTTTGTTAGGTGCGACATAAACTTGCTACGCTATCGATACCGTACTTTGTCCAACCCCGATTCACGCACCTAAACAAATGCCAAAATTCGAAAAAAAAATTCAAAAAAGGTGCAAAATGCAAGTTTTAAAGCTAAAAAAGGATAACAAATAAATTAGGAGTGTCAATGTTCGACCCAACCCGCGAACACGACACGAACCCAACACGGGTTTTTGCAGGTTAAGGTTAGGCCTTAGCGGGTTTGGGTCATAAACGGGTTGACCCGAAAGCAACACGATAAGAAATGGGTCATAAGAGGGTCAACCTGCATGACATGCAATAGAAACATTTAACACGCTAATTTATTTGTGTCAACCTAAAATGACCCATTTAACACAACTCGTTTAACTTGTATAACAAAAAAAATATTCATTTTATTTTAAATTTGTCAAATACCTTTTATATCCGACCTATACTTTAAACTTAAAATGAAAAGTAAGTAATTACAAAAAACTTACAAGTATAATTGGAAATTGAAACTTCACAAACTTTACATACCCTAATATAATTGGAAATTGAACTATATTATTTTGAATGTGGGTTGAAGACTTGAAGTGTATGCACTACTTTTGGGATGTAAAAAATATTTATTTCTACATGGATGTTATATTTAATATTATGTAGGTTGAAATAGGTTTTGTGATTGTGTCACGTTCTTGTCAACCCAATACTACCTGTTTATTAAGCGTGTCAAGTAGGTTGGGTCAGGTCAACCTGCCTCATTAACAGGTCGGGTTAGGGTTGAAGGATCATGACACGATTATTAAATGGGTTGGGTTAGGGTTGAGCCAGTTAGTCGAATACTCTTACCTTGACACGACATGACACGAACCCGACACGCTAATCCGAATTGACACCCCTAAAATAAATGCAACATGATCAGATAGCGGATCAAAGGGTTGCAACATTCCAAAACCCCTCTAATAGCAATTAAGATTGAAAACCCTAACTGGGTATGATTAAAAAGTTGACTTTTTGATCCGACTGTCTGATCAAGTTGAATTTTGGACCGTCTCGTAGGTCATATTTTTCCCTATAAAACGATAGTTTACAGGCCAAAGTTGGAGTTAAAATGGATGAGATATCAACAAAACACCAAAACCTTAATTAAGTACTTCACTTTTTAAGGTAAAACAGGTTGTTTTTGGACCAACTTCGCGCAAAAAACTGTACTGATTGGGAAATAACTGGAGCAATCTAGTTGAACCAGCTTGAAGCATGAGGTCTCGACCACCTCTCATAAAAAAGGGCTTGATGATATCTGCCATAGATTGGAAGAAACAAATTTTTTAAGGAAAAACGTCACAGAATTTCCTACACTGAGTCACCTCCCTTTTGGGCACGATATTTTGATGACCGTAGCTCCAAATCTTGCAAGGTCAAAACCTATGGAAACAAGAAA
>JARYZH020000901.1:0-53896 GCA_030021035.2 Notholithocarpus densiflorus
TCGGTAGTATTTTACCCTAATAATTTATCCATGTAGTTTTGGCCTTCCTCTTTGGCTTGCATATTCTCATTGATAAACATGTTTGTTGCCCATATATATCAGTTCTCACTTCCTTAGCTTAATCGTCGCGCGTGTTCCCTTGGTGCTCCTTCAACTTGAGCCCTATGATTCTTTCCTTGGATAGTCCATGTTCATTGCTCAAATTATCTAAGCTCAAGTTTCTCTATTCTGGTCCCCTGTTAAATCCACCTTTGATCTATTGTACCGTGTTCTAGTTTGGTGCTTTTCTAAACCAAAAGGATAATGTTTGTTACTCTCTTAGTTCCTACTTGCTAGTTGCAGCATTCTTAAGAGCATCTCAACCAGTTCTATCAGTTTAGCCAAAAACCAAACAGTTTTACCTACCTACTTTTTCAAATACATTTTTTAATACTCCATCATTTTATCTATCTCATTTAAATATTATTTCCTTAATCTTTATTCTTTTATCTGTTTTTCTTTCTAATATCTCCTCACATGGTCATACCCAATTCCTTCCCAAACCAAACACTATCCATAGTCCCACACTGACCCATGAGAGAAAGTGGAAATCAATCAGCGGCATGCCTCCATTGCCACTATCGTCCTTGCCTTCTGCCACTGCTTGTCCACCCTCCACGACTGCCGGTCCACAGCTTCTCCATGCAGCTCCATTGCCTTGATCAAAATCCTCCCCTCCACTCTTAACGCCATTCCTCCCATCTCTGCTTTTTTTTTTTTCCTCAAGCCCAGATCAAAAGAAAAATGGAAGGTGGTTGTTTTGTCGTGAGAAACATTTGAGAGAGAGGAGGAGGAGTTAAGGTGCACAGAAAAAAGAGAGAGAGGCTGAATATTTTAGTAAGTGAAGAGAAGGGCTGAATATTTTTGTCTTAAAAATTCATTTGGAGAGCAACACTTATGTGTGGAGAGTACTGTAGCCCATCTATTTTATTTTTTGCATTTTGGAGAAGTTGTTTGAGCTTATATTTGTATTGTGGGTTTTTGGAGAGGAGTATGGCTTTGAAGAGTCTATTGGAGATGTTGAAGTGGCTACTCCAGCCCCTTTATTGTTGGCCACGTGCTAGTCATGAGTCATGACCATGAAAATGTTGGTACCTCTTCAAAGTTTCAACTAAAGTAGAAAAAAAATGTGGAATTAATTGTAGACACTGACAGTCAATGATTTTTGTTGAATAACCTTGGGTAAGTTTTGACTTTTGAGGAACTCTTCTTTCACTCACTGCCCACAAATTTATTTGTTTAAGCATTGAAATATTGAATATGGTTGATGGTGATAGCCTCTTTGAAACCTTCTGTTTCAAATGATGAACGTCATGATAATGCTGCTTCAAAATAGCCTTAAGAAAGGGTCACCTATCTATGTGAATCCTAAAGCTTTATGAACAATATTTTTACTAGTGGATAAGTGGAATGTTTTGCTCATTGGAAATCATAACACCAACTCATTTATGAGAGGCTAAAATTTATCCATAAGGTTAGCAGTTGCTCACTTGCTCCCACTACTAACCTAAAGAACCTAAAGAACCCACAAATCGATTGCTCCAAATGATTTTGTAATAAACCTCCATGATCTACAATCTCATTATTAAACCATCTATTTATAGATTGTAACACGTTACAATTAGCCTTTCTCACTTTACAAAGAACAATAATTCTACGGATATAGCTAATTTTACATATTTTGCAAAGTTGTCAACTTCTAATAAAAAAGTTATGCACATGGGATTCACAAAAATCAAAGTGTCAACAATCCCTTCTCTCTCTCCTCATTTTTTTTCCCCAATACCTCCTCTCTCTACTCATTTTTTTCTTCTTCCTCCTCTCTTCCTTTTGCTGAAACCAAACTCCACTTCTCTCTCTCTCCTCATATCAATCTAAGATAATTTTTGGAATTTATAAACAGACCTAATTTGGGTCCTTTACAATAAAGGTTCAGATCTCATATTTTTCTTCATTTTTTCTTCTTTTCTCACCAATCTTTTAATTAGGAATGAACAGTAATGTTCAGTCAGAAAATTCTGAATTCTGAAGTTACCATTCGATGCTCAACGTGACTTTCAATCTTTCACACGAGTTCATCATTGATACTATTTTTATAATGCACTAATCACAACTTGACATATTAATTGGGTGTGAAATTAAGTGTGTCTATAGACTTATTGTTACAACTTACAAGAATGATTGCACACCTAGTTGGAATACTTGTCTGTTGCGATGGAGCCACAGGCCCATTTGATTGGACACACCATTTTGCGATGGAAGATTCAACTTGTGAATAGGGATCATAGCTGTGCAGTTCTATTTGATTCATTCAAGAACAAGGCAACCTCAGCCTGAACAACACAAGGAAACGAGTATGGCGTTAATGAGTTGCCACGAGGTTGTGGACTTGTGGGATTGGTTCATAGTGAGGCTGTGAAAATACTTGACCTAGAGGAGAACTAAGCTTGCTAAACACAAGGTGTTCCTATGCCTGACCTACCAGACCTTCTATTTGTTTCCTTATTGGGCCCAAATTTCCAGTCCCTTTTTTTTTGCACTGTGGAGCCAACTTTACAAAGAGAAAAAAAATATTAAAATATTAAGTAGGACTCACATTAGTCTAACCTTAACAAGCACCACACGGTGCTTGTTAACATTTGTTATTCGATAATTAGGAGAAAGAGTGGTTGAATCCCAAACATTTTTGTTAGAACATCAAGAAGTATTAGATGAATTACAAGACCTTTAACTAAGAAGTTTCTTCATTAACTCTGTGCCAGTACAATAAGGAGAATTTGGACGTCTTAATTGTGGGAGGCTAAAGTTTTTTTTTGCCATTTGTCTATTTTTCATGCATACATCAAATGCTCGTCTATTTTTCACTATATCCAATCGTGGATATAGCGTGTTGCTTTAAAAAAACGACCTAACCAATCCTTATCTACTTTTCACATATCCAATACTATGCATTTTAGTAGGGAACATCCCATTGTGCATCTATAGTGGATCTATTATCTATGTACATAATGGAGTGTAAATTTTATACTGGCTTTTAACCTATCATAGATTCATAGGCCTCATCTTTTTTCTGGAGTTTGAGAGCGATTGTAAATAAAATATACGAGACTAAAGCACAGATATAAATGGAGTCATAAGCGCATGAAACGTTGAGAGAAAATTAAACTCTCATACTTGGCGGGGTTGACCTTCTATCCTGAGCAGTCACAAAAGATTTGTAAGACCTTGTTGATGGCATTGCGACTCTCTCGAAGCCGGAGCAAATAGAGGATGGTAATGTAAAAATAGATGCGAAAAAGGATGGTCCAATTTGTGAAGTTCTAATAGAAACTCACCACCACAGCACACTTTTGGTGTGATGGTCACTTCACAAGTATAAGAGTTTGTTGAGTATAAGGGGTAAAGGACGGGGTTCATGTCTCGAGAAAAGAAGTTCGCACACATATATACTTAGATTATATTATAGTAGAATTTCTATCTTGTATTGAAAAAAAAAAAAAAAAAAAAAAAAAAAAAAAAAAAAAACTCACCCACCCAACTAACATCATTCATAATTTACAAACCCAAAATTCCATATACAACACAAATAGATAAGGCAATTATAGATCACCTTGTCTAGTGCTTGAATATGATAAAAATGTTAGCCTGACAGCATTGAAGAACACAGAGGTGGTAGTTGAGGATATAAAATCCATTATATTAATGGTGGCGACAAAATTTAAAAATAATATTCAAGTTTGTTTTAGGCTTCTTTCCAAATTGATTATCTTGGCATTACTGCACAAGGAGAGGGAGTTAGATGGGGCTGTTTACTGGTTTCAGAGGAAGAGATTGAGATATTAGGATTTCATGTCACTATCTGGAGAAAACTTTCACTGCTTTTGTTCCCCATTAGAATTGTTGCCATTTCTTTATTAATTGTCAATTTGTATCTTTGTTGTTCCCCACTTTTTTGGGTACTTATTGTGAATTGTAACTTCACTGTGTTGGAGATTATTACTCGTATTAGATGATCATAAAGTAGTATTCCTCACTCCCATCAAAGAAAAAAAGTAGTATTCCTCACTTTAATAATGCACTCAATCACATCACAAACACAAAGCATTGGAGGATTCGACTAGCTAGCTGGCAATTTCAGTACCTTCAACCTTGGAATATATGAGAAACTCTAGTACCACAATTTATATCATAACTTCTTTGATACAATTGTGATGTGACAAAGTTTGAGAGGTGAAAAAAAAAATAGCATGGTCGTGTATAAGTGATAGGCAACCATTTATAGTCTGTCATGTTAGAATTGTAGTAAAAAGTTGTAAAATAGTGTGTGGTCTTAGAACTGCTCATAATATATGTCACATTGGTGGAAATATAATTTTTTTTTTCTAATTGGGGAATATAGTAACATTACTTGTGTTGAAATCAAATTTAATTTCTAGAGTCATCCTCCAAGTATCATTTAAAAAAAAAAAAAAAAAAACCCACCTCTTATTTCTGCCATTTTGATCTCAGCTTCCTCACAAATAAACTAAAGAAGAAAAATTCGAATTAACTGAACCAGTGAGATGAAATTGCCACGTTGATGGCACATGGGAAGGGAAAATTCCATTGTCATTACTCTATGTCTATGACTATGACCCCGCAATAATATTATAGACCCAATAATTTAGATGGGAAAAGATATGGTCTAAAAAAGGTTTGTACACGTTTGTGTGCTATAAGCAGTGTGAAATAAACACCACCTTCTGCTTTATCTCTAAGTTGTGTTAATGTAGTCTAAGGTTTTGCGAATAGTTCAACATTCTTGTTCTCATTTCCCTATTAGAAATTGAGTGATTTCAATCAAAATCGTTGAGTGATTCAACTTGTAATAAATTTTAATTTTTTCTTATACAAAACATAAGAGTTTGAAGGAAGTATGATTCGAACCAATTTAACATCGACGGCAAGCTAGATTTTAGAATTTTAAAGACAAAACTGACACAAGGAATAGTTTTGTAACAAAACTGAATTTTAATAAATAATTCAGGGACCAAAATGTTAATTAATCATAATTTAAACAATAACTTGCAATGCTATCCCCCAAAAAACAAAAACAAACAAACAAAGTTGTAATGCTATCCTTTAATCGATTCAAGATTTTGTTACAGCTTTTCCAATCTTTTCCTTATAAAGTGAGTATAGAAAAGCACAACATATAATAAAAGCACAGAATTTCCCTCCAGCTCCAGACCAAGTTATCTGGGTTAAAAAAGAAGAAAAGATCTTATATTTCTTAGCATTGGCAAAATGAAGAGTGATAACTTGGAACATGTATTGAGATCCTAGTTAACAATTTCTCCCAGAAATATTGAAAAAAAAACAAAACAAACCGTAAAGCTAGAATTTTTTATTATGTCCAGTCATACCTTGTAAAGAAGTCAAGCAACAAAATAATGCTCTCAGATAAACAATGCCACATTAATTCTGTACCAAATAATACTTATATAAATAAAAACTTGCCCTAACAGAGCAAGTTGTGGGTGACCAACCAATCCCCTAAAATGAGGTTCCGGGCAAGAAAAAAGGAAGAAGAAATTCAATCCATTATTTTTAGGTTAGTTACTTTTCCTATCCAGCAGATACAAGTAGACAAATAAAACTACAAGTCTTTCATAAATAGTAACTAGTTGCTGAAGAAGCTAAGTGAAAGATCACTAGTATCTCATGATCGAGTAAAGGCATGAAGCTTGTCTGGCCAGAAGGCCCTGCAAGTGTCTTACGATTTACAGGCAAGAACCTCATCTGTTAATTGTAACACTCAGGTGTCGGCTTCAATTTCAGCTTCAGCTTCAGTAGAAGTTGTAAATTGGGACAGATACTCCTGAGCATCAGCAAGTGCAGATTCCTTTGCGTCCGCGGCATATAATATCTTCTTAACTGCAACTGACATCTGCATATGATTTAAATAAATGCATAAATTACATAAAACCCTTAAACCCAGGACACACAACAGAGACATTCCTGTGGTTATGCAAAGGTTAGAAAATAACCTAGCTGGGAAGAAAATGATGTATTCAAGGATTATCCTCATCATAACAATTAGCTCAAAATATTATAGGTTATAGAAGAAAACTCCTAGTCTCCTAGCAGATGATTCAAATCTCTGGGCCAGAAATGGACCTACATCAGGATAACGTCTTTGGAATCTTTTAGTAGTGTACCTAGATTCCTTCATCACCCTCAATATATTGGGAGAATCAAATGAGTAAGACAACAGTTTGGCTAAATTACGACAATAAAACAAGATATAGAAACACTAGCAGAAGAAATATGCAGCATGGAAGACTTACGAATATGAATAAAATTTACTAGAAGAGGGTACACGCAATGGGATTCAGATCATCTAGATTTCCTAGGGTACTCTACTAATAAATTTCCTTAATCCTAACCACTCTTTTATAATTTAATGGTCTGGATTTTGCCATGTCAGCATTCCATTAACAGTAATCTTAAAATAATAAAATAATGGTGCAAACAAAACAATTAAGATTATTGTTAGTAGAATGCTGACATGGCAAAATCCAAACCATTAAATCATAAAAGAGTGGTTAAGATTTAAGGAAATTTATTTGGTAAAGTATCCTAGGAAATCTAGAGGATCTAAATCCCACGCAATGTGTATGACTTTGTTTTAAAAACTATTTAAAAATAGTTGAGAATGTAGTACTGTAGCAGGAATAAAAAACAAAAAAAAAAGAGTAAATAGACGTGGGAAGTTATATTTAGTTACAAAATATAGAGAGAGATTGAAAATGAAGAATGGAGGAAAGAGAAACTGAAGGAGAAAGTGGTGGGTAACATAGGCTAGAAGTTGGGTGATGGTAGTTTACTAAAATGGTATTCTTGAATTTTTTTTTCTGACCATTTTAGCTTATTTATACAACTATAATCTTCTATTAAGTAATTTTTCCTAAGATTCTTTTGGGAAAGTAACAAATTTTTTTTTTTTTTTTTGGGTAAGTTACACACGAACCCAGTGGGTCTTGAACTCACGACCTCATCCTCCAACCAATTATTAGGGGAGAAGGAAGTGCTGCTATTGAGCTATAACTAATTGGCATTTGGGTATTTAAAAGATGACACCAGAGGGGAATCCCCTTTCTATTAGTATAGATGAGAATGCAATCTTGACATTATACATGAACATAATTAAAACCATAATACAAGCAGTCGAGCATAATGAAAGATCTCTAGAAACTCTTACCGGGAGATTCTCCAGATCAGGAGTCTGGCAGAGAATTTCTATATCCCTTAATTTTGCAAAGTAAAAATCTCTTTCTTTTTCCAAAAGATCCACAGAGAACTTGAGATCAGTAATCTGTAAGACAAAAGCATATAACAACAGAACTTTCCAGACTTAGTATTGCTATTAGAAACTCTGCCAACCAGACCACAATATCTTCTTGATTCATAGACAGTCATAACAGAAGGCAATGAGAGGAACAGTAGAGTAATCAATTCTATCAAACTTCAGGCAATAAAATGTTTCAGCCTCAGGATTATTATATCAATGGAGAGAGAGAGAACGTCTAGGACAAGCATGGTTGTTGATCCAAAGAAATTTCAAAGTGAAATCAATACACTGGTGGGTCACACAGAGTACCCCAATTGTCCCTTGTTGTATCTTGTGTGAGTTTTTTCTTTAATACAATTGCTCTTACTTTTTTTAAAAATATACTAGTGGGGTCGTCCCTGTGCCACCTTTGTGCTGTCTGCACTAAGTATCCTCCAATTAATGATAAAGAAGGATGATCTCCTCAGGCAGCATCATAAACAACTAATATAAAGCTCACATTTTGGATTTAAATAGGAAAAAAGCTTCCAGGTGTAGTTAATGCCAATACCTCCTGGGACAGAGCCTGAACCTCCCCTGAAGAATTAGCAACTGGTGCTGCATATGTCTTCCCCTGCCTGAACCCTATAGCAACAAGCAGCAAACAACAATGGGAAGGATGAAAAGTTATAAATGGAAAAAATAAAAGGCGCAGACACAGCAAAAAAATAAAGGTGAAACAAGCTGACCAGAGGCTTTATTAAGACCAACTGTGTCACCAGAACCATGATTGTGCATGTTATTTGTTTGCAGTGATCTTGGGTTCTTCTGAGACCCCTTAGGATTCCGATCCTTCACACCCTTACACCTTCGATCAACAGGATTATAATTCCTATAAGACATTAAAAAATATTAAAATTTAGGGAAAATTCACAAAGGGTATATAGTAATATTGATGCAACAATACTCAAGTATTAAAAAAGGGGAAAGGGGATTAGGAAAATGAAGAGAAACTAGCATACTCATTCATAATGCCACCATTTACAGAATCACAGTAGCGTTTCAGCCATTGTAAGAACTCCAAATTGTCCAAAGGTCGTCCTTTAACTAGCCTGTTGACTTCAATATGCTGCCATACAGCCAAAAACTTAGCAGTCAATGCAAATGTAATTTTCTAGCTTGAACAAAAAAAACTCCCTAATCCAGCTTTCCAACTAATTGAGGATATAATTAAGATCCAATAATTGAGGCTTGCACTACATCCTTTTTGTTGGTTATCTAAACGCACCTAAAAGTTAATGGAGTAATTTCCTTTATAGTGAAAATTTATACATGCATGATAAGAAGATTTATTTTTACCTTTTTTTCCCATAAAGTAGATCAAACCACAATCTTTCCAAGTTTCCATTCAGAGGAAGTTTTGATGTTTTGAAGGGACCTTGATACCAAGAGATTTATAATAAATAAAATAAAAACCCTACTTTACACTCTTTTTAGAGTCTAGAAATTGAAAGGTCATTGCTCCTATTCTACCGTATTTGTAGACCAGTTGGCATGAGTCATTACTTTAAATTCAGTATTTGCACATTTTGCTTGAACTTTAAGACAGGCAAATCCTATAACCAAACTCAGGTGGTTGGGGAAGGAAATTCTGCACAAAAGTTTCCCACTAGTAAGAGCTGCAATCCAAGACATTCACACCACATATGCAAAATGACTTTATAGATATAGTTTCTAAAGTGGTTGGATCATTCCACTGGTCCTCCAATTGGAAGAATGATAAGTCCCACGCCAAGACATTACCACCACTGTGAAAGATTGTATTGTGAAATTCCATTTATACTAGTTTTCAGTTTTGTTTACCAGAATTTATCTTAAGTTCCTTTCTTATGTATCCAGTACAACTAAGATCTCCCCCAAGAATATTTATTCTTTTCCCTAGTATCACTTGACTGGCCTAGATTTAGTTAAGCCTGATTAAAACTGATCGAGAAATTCAGACAGTAATCCAATTCCAACTTTCTCACAGTCAGAAAGGTCTGGCAGAAATGGGCAAACCCTAATAGTTAATTCCACCCTGAAGTCAACAGCTCAAAGGAACATGATAATACAAAACAGAACACTTAACAAAAAAAAGATTGGTAAAAGAGAAAATGGAAACACAAGAAATTCATGCACAAAGCTCTACACACAAAACTTTGACCAGTGAGACGAAATTACCTTATCAATTTTCAACTTGTTAAATACTTCCTGCAGAACCTTATAATTTTGGATCATATCATATTCTGATTTTGCATCAAAATTCACCTGAAATATCAAATGACAACAAGTGAAGCTCATTTTATGGATAAAATTATTAATTGAAATAGGAGGTGCAAAAAATGAAAAAAGAGCAAACAGGAGAGGCAGTTTGTCACCTTGTGCATTGGAACAACACCTGGATAGGTCATGTCCATCATCTGACATTGCACAGCACCAGATGCAGCCTAGCCACAAGCATTTACATTTAAAATAAATTGAAAGTAGTTAACCATTTCATCATGGTAAATATTTAAGATGAGAAAAGCATGATGTGGACTTACAACAGTTTGACAAGTATCCAATGAGAACTACCATCAAAGTTACTAAACTAGCTTTCTTTTGTCCCCAGGAGGGGAAAAAATAAAAAAGCATATGAAGAATATTATGAGGCTACTAACAAGAACCAAGTGTCATAATAAGGCTTATCCCATCCCAACTCAATCAACGGTCTTAAATTTGGTTCCACGAAAATTCAGCACTTCAATCAACATGACCATCAATCCTTATCTCCAACTACAAAGCAAGATTTATCCAGTAAAATTTAATGTGAACACCTTGCAGGCCTTTATACTTTATCTAGAAATGAAGCTCCTAAAGTGTAATTTACTGAGATTTCCATTTTTTTTTTATCAAGCAACCAATTAGTTTCCATCAATGCATTTAAAAATGAAAATTGTCCTTGCTAATGGCGCATGCATACTTGATACTTCAAACTATGCATTTTAGCATGTCCATAACATGCAGATTATGCTTTGGATTAAGGTTGCATTGTTGCACCCACAAGCACACATTACCATCCAATGAATCTGAACTCTTTCAAGGACAATGCTATCAAGAATATACTGTCCCTTATGCACATGGTGTCATAGAGCAAATTGCAGAGAAATAAGGTTTTCATGCATACTAAATAGTCCATAAACATAAAAAGACTACTTGTACTAAGTGGATTAATGTATTGCACCCAAGATCGCACTATAAAAGTCGATAAACAAGAAAAACAATTTAAACCCTCTTAAACATTCATTAGGATGATAAGACAGCTTAATGTTTGGTGTTAGGGGCAGCACATTTCATTTACAATTAAAGCACTTTGTGTGTGATCCCATGGCCCCCTAGAGCAGATTTTGTGAAGCTGACACATAGAAAGGTCAACATCAATACAAAATCTGAACAGTCAGATTATACAAGAAGTGCATATCATGGACAACCACTCACAGCCAAAATCAGAATTTTACCCATATATCTAATAACAAAAAATTCAGAATGGTCATTTCTTTGCAAAGTTATAATCGTAAAATGGTAATACATGCAAAATTTGAGAGTCATCAATCTTTGCCCAATGCTTAGCGCTGTCAACAAACCTAGCCAACTTAATTTCTCCCCTCATAAACTAAAGTGAACATACATAAACATTATGCTCAAACTAATTAACCTCACAAATGATTTGAGCCAAAGAAGATAATTGTTTAGGTATCTTTGTTATTGAAGCCTCTCAACTAAACTTGTTAGATCAGACTTGGTTTATACCTTACACATCTTTGATTCAGTTTATACCAGAGAGAAACAATGAACTTCCACATACAAATAATATAACTTAAAACTTAACATAGATTAGGCCAGATAATGACATGTCACTCATTGCATTCCAAATTTTTGCATCTCTTTACCCCCACTTTAAACCCAAACACACCACACACGTAGCTTTCATTTTACATCTTACTACAACTACATATAACATTAGTAAAACCCAATTGTGCAATGGCAAAACTGTAAAACAAATTTCCAATATTGAAAAGGGATAAACAAATTCACTGTAAATTGTATGGCATCCCAATCAGCATCATATCAATCAACATACATATAGGAGCATAATAGTACCATATTGGTACACTTTCTATTTCCACGTCATTTGTAAAGGAAAAGAAAGCCCCCCAACATGAAAAAAACCAAAATTCAGGATGATTTTCAGTATGTAAGAACAAAAATCCATAATTGGGACACATATCTCTGAAAAACTCCATCTGGGTCATCAAAATAAACCCAAACAACATCTTTGTCAACTTAAATAGTACCCTCTAAAACTCTAAATCCATCCCAAGAATACCCCAAATGCCAAAAGGTAAAAAATTTCACAACATTAATAACATAAAAAGAACATCTTTTTTAAAAACAAATCCAATACAGAATAGAAATCCAAATTCAGGAATGGGAAAGATGTTGAAAATGCAAATCCAAAGAAACCCATGTGGAAGAAAGTAAGAAACTTCGATTCCATAACTGCCAAGAACCCAACAAAGCCTCAAGAAATGAGAAAATGAATAGGAACAAGTACCTCTTCAACCCGAGAGAGATTAAGCTGAAGTCTGTTATTAATCCAAGTCAATATCTCATTCCTTCCTACAAAGTACGCGCTGTCCATCATTCCTATATTGGTCGCCATTGAAACTCCTTGAAGCAATTCTCTCTCACACACACACAGACACAGAGAGAGAGAGAGAGAGAGAATATGAAAGATAAGAAGAGCGAGGATTAGTGTGTATTAATGTAATGCGTAATCTTTGGAGGGGTTTTAAAATTTTTTGGTTATTTTTCAAAAAAAAAAACCAAAACTGAAAGAATTGAACGGTGAAGGATTAAGATTATAACACACAAAAAACCGAAAGCCAAAGTGAAAGGCCACAAAAGGACTGGTTCTCTGGCTCCCACTATATAACTAGTCACCACGATTCTTATAGGACAATTTTCTAGTACATTTTGAGCCACTTACTAACATCAAGGACGTGGATGCCAAAAGGTTTATCTAGAGGAATATCATTACTAGGTTTAGAGTCCCACATACATTGATCTCAGATAATGGGCTTCAGTTTGATAGTAAGGCCTTTCGAAGATATTGTGGGGAGTTGGGGATTAGGAACAGGTATTCTACACCTGCTTACCCTCAAGGAAATGGTCAGGCTGAGGCTACTAATAAGGTCATAGTATCTGGGTTGAAGAAGAGGCTAGATGATGCAAAAGGGAAATGGGTGGACGAACTGCCCCATGTGTTGTGGACCTATCGTACTACACCCCGGAGATCAACTGGAGAAACTCCTTTCTCAATGACTTATGGGGCAGAAGCAGTAATCCCTTTTGAGTCAGGATTCCCAACCCTAAGAACTGATCAGTTCAGTGTTAAGGAAAATAACCATCAGCTATCAGACAGCTTGGATGTGGCTGAGGAAATGAGAGAAGTGGTCGTAGTAAAAATGGCACATTACCAACAAATACTTAAGCAGGGGCATGATAAGGGAGTGAGGTTAAGGCCTATAGCTCCAGGAGATTTGGTTTTGAGAAAGGTGATAAGAACAGCAAAGAACCCCGCCTGGGGAAAGTTGGGGCCCAACTAGGGTTTCTCAAACAAACAAAAAAAGTAAAAATTCTTTTTTCTATTTTTTATTATTTTTTTATTTTAAGTAACAATTTGTGGTGTGAGAAGGGTGTTTAATATATTTTTTTGGGTGTTTCTTAAATTGGTATTCTCTTAACAAAAAATCTAGTACCACAAAAAAAATTTGCACAATTTTTGTCACAACTGTCTACGTGGCAGATTGTAAGTGGTAGTTTATGTGAAAGTAATCAACAGCCAATTACAATTTGCCATGTAGAATAATTGTAGCAAAAAATGCGACTATTTATGTGTTACTAGAGTTAATATTTGCTTAATTAGATCTTTCAAAGTTTTGATGCCAAGTAGGACTGCAACTTCTTAGTTGGTAGTGTGTCTAATTTCTAATGTCAATTGTGTGGATATCATTTTCTTTTTCTTTTTTTTTTGTATGTTCCATTCAAGAAAAAGAAACCAAAGTTAATGCTTATCCCTAAATGAAGGTTGTAACCCCATTTCCCACTAGAAGGTTGAGCTTTTAGACAGTGACTAACATGACATATAATCTGTGTAAATCAGTAAATGTGTAATGATAATTTAGATTTATTAGGTGGGAATTTTGCCTGATACATCCTATAAGGAACACAATTTTTTTCAGGAAAAAAGAGACAAGGACAAGTTTTTGTTCTTGAAGTGGAGATGGGGAGAGAGACATGAGGCATATGTGATACTATTATGTTATGTGTTAACAAAACTATGGGAGATTCTGTTTTAGTTATGTACTTAGGTTTTATTCTCAAAAAAAAAAAAAAAAAAGTTATGTACTTAGGTTTCATGTGATGAAATTTAAAGTTACGTTGATAACAGTTTTCTGTTTTCTATTTTCAAAAACTTGTTTTGGGAATAGAAAGAAAAAACAATTTTCTTGTAATTTTGAAATCAAAAAAATGTTTGGTTAGTTAAAATTAAAAAATAGTTTTGTGAAGAAAAAAAATAGAAAATACTAAAATATGTTGTTACTAGGATTTGAACTCTAACTCATTAAATGAGTCGGATTTATTAAATCAAACACATGTTTTCATTGAGTTTTGAAAACTAAAAACTGAAAACAACATTTTGCATGTTTTTAATTTCCTTGACAAATTAAGTTTTGAAAACAGTTTTTGTTTTTTGTCTATTTTCGATTGCCAAGCAAATTTTTTAATCTCAAAAATAGAAAATTATTTTTGGAAATAAAAAATAAGGGGAAAAAACAATTACCATACATACCCTAAGATTCAACCTTTTTTTTCTCTTCTAATTTTTTATTTTCTATATTTGTTCAGCACCAAACGAGGGTGATAGGAAATTGGAGTTTTCTTATGTGTTTGTTTCTTTAAAAAAAAAAAAAAAATGTGTTATAGGAAATTGGAGTTTTACTTCTTCTTTTTTTTCTTTTTCTTCTCTTTCTTTCTTTCTTTCTTTCTCTTTTCCTTGGGCGCTTGTGTGGTGTTACGTGAGTTTTGTTTATCAAAATTTGAGTGTCTCTTGTGGTAATTATTAATTGGAGATCTATTAAATTATTGTTGTTTTTTTTAATTGTGCAGAAATCAAGGTCGTCCAGCAAATGATTTTTATATTAAAAAAAATGATTTTATAGAAGGCATTTCATAAAATATGGTGTGCATCAAAGACATTTTCTGTGGTTGAATACATATTTATAATATATGTTTTAGAGGAAAAGATTTTTGACAAAGTTTACAATTGTTTCATCCAGCGTCAAAATGTTTGAACCACACGAGGTGTGACTTGATGGTAGGAGTTTTTTTCCTAGCACCCAGAGATGAGAGATTCAAGTGATAGCCCCAGTAAGGCCCGTGTGGTATACGTGGTATTACTCATTGCCGCCACATGGCGTGAGGTCGATGAGCCCACACCGAAGACCCCCTTTTTTCATTCAGAAAAAAGAAAATAATAATAAAATCAAAATGCTTGAGGACAAATAAGGAGAAGCCATCAATTCTAGAGAGATTTTTTTTTTTACTAGATGAATTCTCTAAATAATAATAGGGATTTGATGGGGATCCCAACACAAAGGATAAAGGTTTCATTCAAACTCTTCTTATATTTTATTATTGGATGTAAATTTTGACTAAACTACCTTTTAGATTGAAAATTTTATATATACTCCATGGCCCATCCTTGAAAATTTTCAAGACAATCAAAGATCAATAATTATATTATCAATCAAATATTTAAATTTTAAGTTTTTGTAGTTTCAAATTATACATAAAAATACTTTAATGAATAATATAATAGTAATTGACATCCGATTTGAACAAAATTTGACATGAATGTTAAAAACATAAAGAACATGCAATTCAATGCTTAGATTTTCAAAATATATAATCATATTAATTTTTTTAGTGAGGAACTATGTCCCAAGCCGAAACTCTTTGCCTTGGTGAAGGTGTTTTCGGCCTTCTTTTTTTCTTTTTCTTTTTTTCTAAAAATCGTGGACCACGTTAAGAGAAATATTGTTTGACAAGTATCTTCAGTTTTTTGTTTTCAAATTTTCACTATTCCAAATTGAAAAAATTGAAACAATTTTTGGTGTTTTCTAAGGACATAACTATATTTACTTTATTTAGTGATAATTTAAATGAAATCATTGTTACTTGCTAGGTTTTGAGTGTGGGACACAGTCACGGTGGTGCATTTATGGGTTTGTTTCAGTGGGTTTTTGTAGTCCTAAACAAATTTATATTGTTGTTTTTGCCAAAATAACATGTAATTTTAGGGAACTAAAAATTGGTCTGATTTTTCTCTGTTTTTAGTTTTGAGAATTTTTTTTTTTTTTTAGAATACTAAGTATTTTTAACACACACACGGAGAGAGGATTTTAGTTTTGAGAACTTGTTCTCTAAAATAGGTACCCCAAAAAAATGTGGTAAAATTGTGTTTTGAAAAATTATGAAGAAAGTTTAGCTACAAAATTGGTTGTAGTCTTAGACTATAATCTTACTCAATATCTTTTTATTAGAGGTGAATTTTGACAAATCCACCATTAGATTACATTTTCTTTTTATATTCTTCATGCTTACAAAATTTCTAGAAAATTAAATAATAATAGTCATGTCATTAATAAATTGTTTAAATTGCAAGTTTTTGTAGTTTAAAATTATGCATAAAATATAAGCTTATAGATCATATAGTAAATAATATCCGATTGACACAAAATTTGATATGTGTATTAAGAGTATAAAGAACATGTAATTCAACGGTTAGATTTTCAAAATATGTAGTAATGTTTATTTTATTAAGTAAGGTACAACCAATTTTGTAACTAAACTTTGTCCAAAAATTAATTCGAATACAATTTTCAATAACCGATTTTAAGATTTGAAAACATAAAACAAAAAATTTTGACCAAATAGGCTCTAAATGATTTTCTAAAGAATAATAGAGATTTGGCAGGGGATTCCAACTTGAAACTCTTTTCCTTGGTGAAGGTGTTTTTAACTTGTTTATTTTCATTTTCTAGAAATTGTGGGCCTCACCAAGAGAGATGTTGTTTGGCAAGTGTTTATTTTGTTTTCAAAAAACTAAATCCAATTTTTACTGTACAAAACTTAAAATAGGAAACAAATTTTTAGTGTTTTCTAAGAACTGAGAACTAAATTAAGTGGCAATCTTGTAAATAAATTGAAAATTAAGGAGCCCACACATTGGTCTTGTCTCTATCAAAGTTAGTTTGGCTCTCACTCACTTCTTAGGGCATGTTTGGATTGAGAGGAGAGAGAGGGAGAGTGGAGTGGAGTAGAGTAGAGTTGGTTGAAAATAGGCTAATTTTGGGCAAATTCCACTTAACTCTACTCTACTCCTCCTCTCTTCCCCTCAATCCAAACAGACCATTAGTCTCCCAGTCGAGACCAAATGGAACCGCCGTGACCTGCTAGGTTTTGAGTGGAGTGCTTTTGTGGTGATGTGATTTTTGTGATTTTGGGTTGCCGATATAGGGATTTATGGGCTTGTTGCGGTGTGGTGTAGATCTTCGAGAAGGGTGAATGAAGGATTTTTGGGTTTGTTGTGTGTGGATTTATGGATTTGTCTTGACGGGTTTTAGAAGTCCCAAAAATTTTGTACCGTTGCGTTTGTCAAAGAACAATTATGCTATGTTTGTTTCAACATTAATATTTTCTAAAAAATGAGTCATTTTTCAAAAAAGTGTACTTTTTGAAAAACTACCTAATTTTTCTATATTTTGTAGTGACCTTAAAATGAGATAGAGTTGTTTCCAATAATTTCCATATTGCCTCTTAACTTCCTTTATTTAGCTTAACGTGAGATAAAATTGTTTTTTGAAAAATTTTAAATTTTAGCAAAAAAAAATATCTTAAAATAAGTAATATTTTTAATAGGGTATTCTGTTGACCAAATATGGTTTTCATTTGACTTATTTTTTTGATGCCATCAAATATTGAAAAACGCAAAAAATTATCTTCACAATTAAGTTTTTAATCGAAATAGACGGAGCAGTAATTTTGGAGAACAAAAAATTGGTCTCAAACACCATTTTCTCTGATTTTAGTTTTGAGAACTTATTTTCAAAAATAGGTGTCAAACAAAAAAATGTGGTAAAATTGTGTTTTGACAATTGATTTCAAATACAATTTTAGAAAAACTGTTTTCTAGATTTGAAAACATAAAAAATAAAATAAAATAAATTGGTGAACTAACAGCCTCTTGATTTTTTGAATTTTTAAAAGGAAAAACTGAGACAAAGAGAAAAAGTTATTAAAAAAAAAAAAAAAACTAAACAGACACTGTCTGATTTGTTTAAACTTCCAATTTAATAATAACTAAAAAAAATTAATTGTACCATTTCAGGAAGGTCTGAGTGCATGTCTCGTTTAACCACAAGTGTACACTGACTGATAGATCTTAAAAAAGTTACTTGTAGAATTTTTATATTGTATGAGTCAAGGGTTTCAATAAAATAGTAGTATAATTACTCATTAAAAAACAAAGTAGTAGAATAACCAGCTTCACAAACCGTCCAACATGTTTGACTTTGTTCCTCTACCATGAGTCCATGACTGCCTCAACAATGTGATGACTGATGAGGATCTAAAAAGAAATCACGATTTCAATATACTATTATACACCCCATTAAAGGGGAGACTGTTGTCCATTCATCTTTAATCCTTTTTAGTTGTTTGTATATTTTGTTTTTGATTTTGCTAAGAAAGTATCCTTAATCCTTGAAGGTTGATGCAATTTGCAAGTCCAGCAGTCCAATTGCTAATCCAGACACTAAGTGCGAGTAGGTTTTAAAAAAACGATTTGAGTTCATGTGACAGCATGCGTACGATAGGCGTGTAGTAGAGAGTGTGTGACTATCATTACTTAGAAAGTAATATGTTTATTTTTTAGAGAGTTTCAACCTATGGCGTCCGCTCCTAATGATAGCTTTTTATCATTACACCAAGACACCAATTGATTTTTGGTGTAGGCCAAGAAAGTAATATGTTAATTAGAGACATTGAAGAACTACCATATTCAGCCCCAGTGAAGAATTGAAGATCTCATTCATTCATTTTTGTTCAGTATGTGAGTGCAATTTTAACCGAATTTCAAAAGCTTCAAAAATGGTACTTGGAGCTAAATTAGATGACAGATTAAAGTTTACGTCCAATAATTATTTCGCCATTTCCATAGTCTCTGGACTCTAGTCATAGGCCATAAAGTGAATAAAACTTCTAATATCTTTTACTTTTTTTTCTTTTTGCTGAATAAAACCTAGAGTCACTTCTCTCTCAAAAAAAAGAGAAAAAAAAAAAAAAACTAGAGTCACTTCTTTGACTAATTAAATCACCATATTTCTAAAATGATACTGTCCTAGAACTATGCAACTCTAACCGTTCTAGAACTAGACAGTCAGAACTTTTATTAAAATCAAAACATATCCAGAAATCTTATATATGTTATATTGTTATTTTAAGAATTGATTCACACCCAATTGACTTAGGCCTCTCAGTCTTCACTAGTATAATATCCTCATTGTATGATGACATATGTTCTCGCACTTTGAGGAGTAAAAATGGAGTTCCATCGACTTGAGAGGTCACAGCCTCACAGGTTACTACTTAATAGTTATTACTGCTGCCTTAACCGTCTAGGAAGACATTATATTAAACAACAATTTCATCTGGCAACCGAACAATCCGATCCTCCACATATTGATAATTTGATATTAGTCTCCCTTAACATACAAATACTTATAAGCCCAAAATGCAAAAAGACTTTGTGCTATCACTTTTTTATTATTTACACTTGGGGTTTAAGATCTGTTTAAATTGACCTCTTCATCCCTTCTCCCAAAAAAAAAAAAAAAAAAAAAAACCTTTATCCTACTTATGTTAAATAGTCACGTGGTTTGAACGTGACTACTTTATTATTAAAGAAAAAAAAATCAATTTTAAAAATATATATGTGTACGTATAACACATGACCATTTTCTGTCAATTATAATTAAAAGAACTTAAGTTGGAACTTTTGGATATACACCACTGTCAGTTTCTTTAAGATCTTCTCCCCTCTCTTTGTGTGTGTTTGTTAAAAATATTTAGTATTCTAAAAAAAAAAAAACTTGAGTCGAAATTGTTAATTTGAACTATTCTTAAACCTCAAAGATCAATAATACAAAATTAATATTATAGAGGTCCGTTTGCAACTGATCCAAACCCCATGGGATCTTTTTATATTTTTTCCAATATATATATTAGGTTAAGATCAAGTTACATCTGGTATAACTCTAAGTAATGTTACATTAACCTAATAATTTGTTATTGGATTATGATTTAGAAAATCCCACTGTTCGAATACATTTTCTCTATATATTATTAGTATGCATGGTAAATTTCATGTTAATCGAATACTATTTACTACTTGTCTTGTAACCCATCTTTTATGTATAATTTTACAATATAAAAATTATAAATTGAAACATTTGATAGATAATATGCTTATTGATATTTGATCATTTTGAAATTTTATAAGTATGTCCTATGTAGGGTATAAAATGAAAACATAATCTAATAGTGAATTTGCCAAAATTCGCATCAAATAAAAAATATTTGAACTCAAATTCATATAAAAGCCCCAATAGTTTGAGCTAAGTTGACTTGGCTTGATTCAATAGTCAAGCCAAGCACGAGCTCGACATGAAGCTCTTGAGCTCAAGATCCAACAAAAGCATATTATCAAACTCATTTAGTTTGGAAGAGTCTTTTCAACTCCCAATTGATTAAAAACTTATTAAGATATGAATATATTTTTCAAGTACATACATGCTTATTATCAAGGCCATAAATTAGCCTACGCTCGACTTATTTTCTTATCGAACCCTATTATTCATGATTCTATTAATGAACAATATTTTTTTTTCGTAGGCTTAACTCATTTATTAAAAAAGTCTAAAATTAATGTTCAAGTTTTACTTATTTATAACAAACAAACATGAATAAACTTTGCTATCAAATCAACCCCTGAAACTTTTTTTTTTTAATTTTAAAGTCCTATCCATGGGTTGTGCTATTTACATTGGGCCTATGTAAATTATGGGCCTCTCAAAATACGGGTCAGGCCAGGCCTTAAAACCCAAGAACTATGTTTGGTAACACGTAGTTTGTAAATCCAATTCCAAGATTAGGGTTTTAGGGTTCCCTTATAAAGCACAAAGTCGCTTACACCTTCACTTTCCTCCTAGCTAGCTCATCCGAGAGAGAGAGAGAGAGCGAGAGAGCAGCCATGGTCCACGTTGTTTTCTATCGCAACTGTAAGCCCTATCTGCCTTTGGATCTTGAAGTACTTTTTGTTTTGTTTTTGTTTTTGGGTTTTTACTGTTAATACTTGTTTGGGTGCTGAGAAAATTGAGGAAAGGAATTGAAGTTGGAACCTTAGATCTTATGCTTAACTTGGCTAATAATTAGTTTGTTGTGTTTTTGAGTTTTGAGGGTTTTGTGTTATGTGTTTTCAAATATCAAATGATGGATGGGAATTTTAGATTCAGAATAAAAAAAGGGGATCTTTTTGGTTGAAAAGGAAGCTTGAGGTCTAATTGGTGATATTCAATATGATTGTCTTGCATTTTCTGTTGTTTGGTTTGTGGGAAAATGGGCTACTCAGTTGTGCCAAATTATGTGCGAAGATTAGTGAGTTGAGCTAGAGATTATAACATGGGTAGATGTTGGAATCCATACATGTTCTTTTGTCTCCATAGGTTTCATTCAGCTAAATTGAGTGTTAATTTATTCTTTTGTTTCATTTTCTCAGAAACCAAACAAATTGTAAATACCAGACTGAGTTTAGTTAGTAAATTTATCATAGAAGATGTTGGAATTTAGATGCAGTCTATTTTTTCCCCTCATAATGGGTTCCTTGGCAGCCAAACCGAGAGCTATTTTTAAGGTCGTTCTTTATTTTTCTCATAAACCCAGCATGGTATAAGTTTATAGATCATTTTGAGGTGTTTATTAAAAATTGCAGATAAATTTTGTTTCTTTGTGATTTGTATTAATATAAATTGAGTTATATGTAGATGGGAAGACCTTTAAGAAGCCTCGCCGCCCATATGAGAAGGAGCGGTTGGATGCTGAGTTGAGGCTTGTGGGAGAGTATGGGCTGCGATGCAAGAGAGAGTTGTGGAGGGTTCAGTATGCTCTTAGCCGTATTCGTAACAATGCAAGGATGCTTCTGACCCTTGATGAGAAGAACTCTCGTCGAATCTTTGAGGGTGAGGCTCTTCTCCGAAGGATGAATCGGTATGGGCTTTTGGATGAGAGTCAGAACAAGCTTGATTATGTCTTGGCCCTGACCGTGGAGAACTTCCTTGAGCGTCGTCTTCAGACACTTGTCTTCAAGTCGGGAATGGCCAAGTCCATCCACCATGCTCGAGTGCTCATTAGGCAGAAGCATATCAGGTAAAATTATCTTTTTGATTGGTAATATAGAATAACTGCTTCACTGCTATGTTGTTTACAAATGATTAGAGTTGTAAGTTGGTTGTAACTGGATCTTGAGAAAGCCTTGTTTCCTTATAAGGTAGAAATAAGAGATGTATGGTCAATACAGATGTGTTCATAAAAGAAATACCTTGAATGATGCAAACTGACCTGTTTAAATAGCATTTTTGTGCTCAATATAATCCTGGTGTTTCTTTTTGTAACTGTGAGCAATTGTTATGGTGGTGGTGGTAGTGTTAACAGTTGATGCATTTGATGGTGATGGCACTGTAGTGCAAGTGGAACAATTGGATGTGATGGTGTTCTTGGTAATTGTGTCATGGTAGTAATGGTGTGTTGATGAATTTATACGAAATTTACATGTTTGGCTTACTGCTAATATGTATGTGCATGTTTGTGTGCATGTTTGTGTGTGGTTAATGGACTCCAATTGAGACCCTTGGCTTTATTCTTGTGGCTTGTGTATGTATTTATTTGCTATTTTAGTTTGTATGCACTTCTTGTTGATGTAATATATTCCCATGAAATCATACCCTCTCAAATGGGCTTCTTAGAATTTTTTAGTACTGTCTTGGTGATACCATTGTTGTGTTGAATAAAGATTGTATATATTTCCCAGAACTGCTCTGAATCAAAATTCAAAAGATATTCAGAAAGTATGGGTGAATGATTTGAGGCGTACTTTGTATTCTTCTTCCTTCATCTTGTATTTCCTTTCTCTTATATATGAATTAGCTGCCTGGACATTGATGCTTAATCCTATGTACCGCAGTGTCTGTAAAAATCCCATTTTAATTCTTCTTTAGCTTAGAAGAGTTGGGAAAATATATCAAAGGTTGATGCCTCTGTAGGATAGTAGCCCTGATAAAAACTCAAAGTTGCTAAATGCAACTCATTACTACAGTTACTGACATTTCCAAACGTGCCTGATGTTTCTCCCTCTCTTCTAAAGAATAATTTCTGCATTTGTAAGAAAAATTTCAGTGTTAAAATGGATAATCATTTTGTACTGTTGACTTGAATGCCTACGATTAGTGATTTTGGCTGCACTTATGAGGGTTAAGGATCATTTACTCTTACAATGCTAATGACTGTTTTTTGGCTGGCCAGGGTTGGGAGGCAGGTTGTGAATATTCCATCTTTCATGGTGAGGGTTGATTCACAGAAGCACATTGATTTCTCACTTACCAGTCCATTTGGTGGTGGACGACCTGGAAGAGTGAAGAGAAGGAATCAGAAGGCAGCTGCTAAGAAGGCTGCTGGTGGAGATGCAGATGAAGAGGATGAAGAATGAGTGATGGGTTAGGACCTTTACTAGTAATACTACCAGTATGACTGAGGTCTCAACTTTGTTGAACTTTCAATGTTTTGCTTGCAATGTTTAGTATCACTAGTGAGAATAGAAATAGCTTGTTGTTATTTATATGTACAATGCGTGTTTTCTTGGCTTAAAAATGTGTGTCGAACCCAATGGCAGAGGAAATTCATTATGGAGGATTGCTAGCTAGAGTTTCAGCTGTCATTTATGAGCCTTCTAGGCTTGTTAAATTATACATGGGATGTGCTTATTGGATATGTTAGTGTGTGATAAATCAGTTGCCAGTGTTCACAGCCTTTTGGGTCAAGGGTAAAACTAATGTGCAGTTCCTTAGGCGTAGTACATTAAGTTCCTTAATTAGATTCAAATGCAAAATTGTATTAAATTTAATTGTCTTTTGGAAAGATAAAATTGTTTGTGTTTCATTAGTTAATGTAACCATGTGATTGAATATAGTTAGAGAACTGTACCTAAGTTTTAAGTTTTGCTCATGGGTCAATTGTTAGTTTGTTACCATGTTTTACTGGTAAAGTTTTCTAGTGTATTTTGTTGATTCTTTTTTCGGGTATGGAAATGGGTGGTGTGGGCGCACTTTAGAATCAAGGGTAAATTAAGATTTACCCTTTTCTAGTTGGGTCATTTAACAATTTAATTCACAAAGTTTTAATTTTTACATTTAAATACAAAAGTTGGGATTAAAATGAAACTGTAGTTCCGTCCAGAATTAAAAATTAGAGATATAAACAAGTTCTGTTGATGATTAGCCTATTGTAGATCAATCTGAGCAGTTAGTTCTGTAAATAGACCAAGGTATTTATGCACAGTTTGGACTCAATTTGAGACCAACAGTTAAGTTTCGTCCAATATTAACATTGAGAGATATAATTTATCGATATGAATTATAAACCATTTCGAAGTAAAAACTATATATATTGTTATATAGGCAAAAATATCTTTTTGGTCTCTATATTTTGACCATGTTTTCAATTTAGTTTTCAAGGTTTTATAACTTTATTTTAGTCCTCGTATTTTAAACTTCTTGTCATTTTAATTCCTCCCGTTATCTCATTTACAAAGAACGCAATCTTAGGTATGTTTGGTTGGGGTGAAAACAAAGAGGATGAAAAATATGGAGAGAAAAATAGGGTGGAAAATGACATTTTTCACCGTTTGGTTCAAGAGAGAAAACAAGAGAGACAAAAAATGAGGAGGAAAATAATCCCTCCAGGCTCACATTTTTTTATCCTCCCAATTTGGGAGGAAAATAGAGAGGAAAAGATGCTAAATGATATAATTTACACAAATACCCTCACTTTATTGCATTCATCTATCCCTTTCACTTTTTCACTATTTCTTATATATTATATAACAAGGATATAATAGTTAATTTATATAAACTATATTTTCTATTCTTCACTTTTTCTATCCAACCAAACAAAAAAATTTTCCACCTTTCCACTTTTCCACCATTCCAACCAAACACATATGAAGAAAAACCAAATATTATTTATCCTCTCACTTTTCCATCTTTCCATTAATTTTTTATCTTCTCACTTTTCACTCCTCTAACCAAATGGACCTTTAAGCGAATGGTGAAATAACTAGATACCTTTCTTCCTTTCTGTTGGCCCGGAATAAATCTGTGACCACTGTAAACTGTTTTTTTTTGAAGTACTGGTAAACCAATTTTTGATATATTATTTTCTAGTCTAAAGTCTAAACAATTTTTTTACAAAAAAGAAAAGAAAAGTCTAAACAATAATATATCAATATATGTCGTCTTATGTGTCGTGTCGGTATCAAAGTCGTTTTACCTTCGAGCACCACGAACACGTTAACGTTGTTCAAAAGCTCAAAACCCCCAAACCAAAACTAAAGAAGAAAAGCAAACATGGATTCAATTAACTTCATCAAAGGCTATGGCAAAGTACAAGACCTTGAACTCCAGCATCAATCTCCAAATCCAAACACAAACACACAGAAGAAGCCCCTTGTCACTGCAGTTTCAATCTTAGCCATTCTCTTCTTGTCTCTAACCCTCGGTGCCATGTTCGGAGTGCTTGTCCACATGGCCGCATCTGACCCACCTGATTTACCATCATCATCATCATCATCCAACTCGGCCGAGCATGACTCTGACTCAGTCATCAAAGCCGTCTGCAACGTGACTCGCTACCCCGACTCGTGCTTCTCCAGCATAACTTCATTATGTTCATCTTCTCAAAAACTCACTGACCCAGAAGCCATTTTCAGGCTCTCTCTCCGAGTCTCCATCGCCGAGCTCTCTAACTTCAAGAACACCATGATTTCGAATTCGAACCAAGGGGCAGCTTTCGCTGACTGTCAGAGCCAGATAGAGGATGCGGTGAGTCGACTCAATGACTCGGTGGTGGCGATGGAGGTTTGCTCAGGAGGAGAGAAGGTGTTGACGGAGGCCAAGATCAGCGATTTACAGACGTGGATCAGTGCTGCCATGACGGACCAAGAGACGTGCTTGGATGGTTTGGAAGAGACTGGGTCAACGACTCTTGATGAAGTCAAGACCAAGATGAAGAAGTCACAGGAGTACACAAGCAATTGCTTAGCAATTTTGGCTAATATCCACACCCTTCTTCGCAAATTCAATATGCCCCTTCATTGAAATTTTTGGTCCTTTTTAAATTATGTTTAATGAACAATTTGTGATCTTACTTTGTATGTGTGTGAGTGTTTCTGATGTTAATTTGTTATCTTATTTGTGCTTATAAATTGGTAATGCCTGTACAAATTGTATAAGCAATCCATATATTGTAGTAATGATTTTTTGGATTGCAATCTCTTCTTTTTGTCAAAATTGATTGATTCTTGTTTTATGCGAGTAAGAACTTTGATACAATTCGAAATTCTACTATGCTTCACTGAGTTTGAGGTTGAGAAAACACAATGATCTCCCTCAAGCCAAGTTCTATTGCAAATTCCATGCCCTTCTGAGCTAACCCCTTTCATGCCTCTCATTCTGAAATCTCCAAATTAACAAAAACATGGTACATCAAACCGCAAATTCTTGAGGCGAAGATTGTTATTACAGGCATTTTACCAGAACTCTTATTCCCCCTTTGGCACCTCATAAAAACACGTTTTACTTTGCTGCCACAGTGCCTGTACTGATGGGCAGAGCCACGTTGAATGGATGGTTGTCTCAGGCTCTCAGCCTCCACATGACACAATTCACATGTATAAGTCGAAATAATCCCTTTGCGAACCATATTTACTTTGGGGAGAGAAGACTTCACCCAATAAAGCTGTGTTTCATGAGTTTTTGTGACTCTATCAATTCATTAACAGAGGCATTTGCATCCAGAACTCTAACCGTTGTTGTCCAAACTTTGATGTGATGACCCATTCCAACCCGCCACATGGACCCTCTCTCTATCACCTTCCTTGCTTCCATAATACTACGCCAAGCATAGTATGGATTACCACCAAATTTAGCTCTGCATAAAGTGACTAGGAAAATATTTGACCTTGAGCACCCGAAACAATAAGGATTGAGGGTGATGAATAGGTTGCTAACTTGCTTGGCAAGCAAAGCCAATTTGAAGGTTTTCATATGTCCGAACTCCCGCCACCTATTCTCTTGGAACAACACATTTTTTGTAAACTCATCCAATTAATTTTGCATTCACTTCATTGTTGATCCCACCAGAATCTGCTTGCCATGGAGTTGATCTCAGTGCACTTATCAGGTAGTATAAATACAGTCATGGTGTAGGTAGAAATTGCCTAGGCTACCGCCTTGATAAAGAGCTTTCCTCCGTGCTTGAGACTAATGAGGTTTTGATTTCCAATCTTGTAATTTCTTCTCTACCCAATCTCGCACATTAGAAAACATTTGTATCTTCTTCTCTCTACCAATGAAGGATCAATGAAGGCAGCCCCAAATAATGACCATATTGTTAAATACTAGGTACACCCAGCTTGGATTTAATTCTATTTTTAATACTGGAATGGGCATACAGCTAAACAAGAAAGTTGTCTTCTCAGAGTTGATGCTCTGTTGTTTGTAGATTTTTTTCTTTGAGAGTTTTGATCTCTCCTAGCATATACTGCTCTTGTAATTTTCTATTTACATTAACAATAAATTTCTGCAGCTTTCTCTCAAACAAACAGAGTTTTTAAACAAGGGTGTGTTGGAAATATAGCTAAGAATAAACTAGTTTTGATCAAACTAAAATAAACCCAAATAGTTAGCAAGAACAAAAAAAAAAAAAAGAGGTTTAGAATGATTTTACAGTCCCTAAGAGTTGACTCATGTCAACTAGAGTAGAATTCAATGTGAATGACTCTCTTGGCTGAACAACCATCCAAGATTAGATTATAGCATCGACCTTCGTGATAGATGCACTTCCACTCATGAAAGTTTAAGAACAACCTTCTAATATACCCTTCCTTAGTTGTGATTAAGTAAAGAATTCCACTGCACATTCTTGGTGCAATGGTCACTCCACAGGTATAAGTGCTTGTGGAGTGTGGAGGACAAGGGCCGGAGTTTAAGTTTCCAAGAAGGAGCATCACACACATATACACTTAGATTAAGCTAGAGTAGAATTTTATCTTGTATAAAAAAAAAAAAAAAAAAAAATTCCAATCGCCAAAAAAAAAATGTGGGAGAGAAAAGGAGAGATCAACTGTTTCTATTTGTAATAAATCTGGTAGTTGAATGGGTTTTGATAGAGTATTAAATAAGCCACGGATAAAAATATAATAATGAGTTAGCTTGATAAGTAAGCTAATCTTCAAGGGTCACTAAGAATTATTAAATGCTTAAAAGTCGAAAAAAAAGGAGAGCGAAAATAATAGCTTGAAATAAATTGATTTGAATCTCACATGTCGCATCTCTCAAAGAGAAGGGTGTGCGATATAGATAAAGCTCAAGTCCACACTAGGCCCACTATCTTAAAATATTAATAGAGTTGAACAATGGATTATAAACACATGAACGGACTCACTTCAAGCTAGGGATTCACAATGAACGATAAATTGTTTGGAATATGCACCCACAGAGGAATATATTATGCTTCTCTCTCACAACTCAACTTGTTCCATCCTCATTATTAAAAAAAAAAAAAAATCCCCAGATATAAGAGATCAATTTACCAACATGTCAAGGTGATAAAAATCATTTTGTAATAACTTACATATGTAATGTGGGGACAAATAACCAAGAGTCACACAACTTGGGCTGTGGGCTTGGTCCGAGGAAGACTCATGGGCCGAGCAATGTGGCAGTTATCAAAGCATTCTACTTTCAAAAGATTCGCACATAGGAACGGCGATTCTGTCCGAGGAGGGTATAGTCCTCGGATATAAAGTTTTCGGTTCAAGGATGAATCCCAGTGGCTGAAGTAATCCTCCTGGAATCCCCAATGACAGAAATGACCTTGGTGAGCTTACTGGGAAGGAAAAGATCCCCGAAAATATCTGAAGAAAAGCTGCTACCACCACATTGAATACCCTGCAACTACTTTTCTGGCCGCATTTATGTGGAGAAGTGGTTTTGCAGTCATCTCTACAGGATGTGAGCCATCAGTACCCTACAAAAAGTAAACAAATAATAAGTGCGTTAGCTAAGAGTGTGGAACATTCCAATGCCAGTTGTAGGAAGCAATCTGGATGAAATATTCTCGTAATTAACAAACAATGCAAAGGACTGCCAAAATAAAGAACAGAGGCAGATGTGTAAACAGTTATCTTCCTCCTTTTTACATTTCTGTATGATTGTGCACACGTGAATTCTAAGGGACAATCAGAAAACAGGAGATTTGTGTTCCAGTTAGTTATCTTCTTCTTTCTTCCCCTCCTCTTTTTTACATATCTGTATGATTGTGCACACATGAATTCCAATGACGAAATAACAATAAAAAAACAGGAATTTTGTATAGTGAACAAAAATGACCCAGTCTTTCACAATGAAATAAAAAATCTTGTTTACTAAATAAGTGACTGTTGAGTGTGAAAATAAACTTCCTATCAACTAAAATAGCCAATTTTGAATGCACACTTCATCATCTAATATCAACAAATAAACATTTTTTTGTTTTAATTCATCAAGAAGAAAATGCTTGATGTTAGCATTATATCTGCCAAAAGAAATAGAACATGTTTGTCTAGAATAAACCCTTAAATCCATAAAGGGCTTTTCTTGAATTCACAAGAAAAACTGTAGAATCCATCAGAAAAAGAAGAAAAAATCTATCTGAAATTTTATTAATTAATAATTTCCTTGCTCAGGGGCTAGAGTCACAAATTTATAATTCAAGTTCTAGCCCCTAGGGTGGTTAAGAAACCCTAAAAAACCATAATTCGTGTTAGGCGCAAAATTAGGCTAAAAAAGAGGAAAATTGTACCAAAATAAATTAATAGTTACTGCACTACCATATAAGCCATAAGGACTCAATATTGACTAAAATACTTTAAAACTCTATAAATAAGGAAATAAACTCTTACATTTCTTGATAGCCAGAGAGTTATGGAGTATGGCGTTTACACTTTTTAGGTTATCTTGAGTCATTCCCAAGGATGTAGTGGAGCTTCTAGCTAGCTGGCTAGGCAAGTTTAGTAAACATAGAAATGAGGTGATTTGGAACACGGTCCCTCATTGTCTATGTGGAGTATTTGAAGGGAGAGGAATGCTTGGACCTTTGAAGGAACCAAAAGGTTGATTCAAGAATTGAAGATGTCTTTCTTCCAGATTTTGTTTGGGTGGACAAACGCTTTGGGTGCTTTCCTTTTTAATTCTTTGTCTGATTTACTTGAAAAATGTAGCCTTTATAATTCTTAGTTCTGTCTTGTTCTCATGCCAACCTTAGTAGGTTTCTTGTGTGATTTGGCCTTTTTTATTAGTTTTCTATCAATGAAGTTCAGAGAAAAGGAAATAAACTCATATTTTAGAAAATTTCGAAATTACCAAAAAGATAAAAAAAATTAAAGTGTATATTCTATCCTACATCCATAAGAGCATTCACATTGGTGGTGCTAAAATAGCCAAAACACTAAAAAACATGCTGCATGGGTGGCACTAAGGTTAAAAATTTTAGCACCCAAGCACAGTAAATTGCCAAAGATGATAGCTTACTGTAGCTATAAAGTTATAAAAAAAAACAATTTTTTTATTCTGTTTCTCTCTTTCTCCTTAAAATCTTTTTTTGTCTCTCTTTCTTCTCTCTTCAGCTTCTCTGTTTCTCTCTTTCTTCTCTCTTCTTCTCCTCTCTCACCTACCTCTTCAGACTCAAACTCTCTCAGCAAAATGCAAGATTGGGATGGCTGAGATTGGCGGTCTTGTGGTGGCTCTTGAGATCGGCAATGTCATTGGTGTTCTGGGTTGCTGGCTTGCGGTGGCTGTCGCTCCTCTTCCCTTTCTTCTATCTTTTTATTTTTATTTTTGTAAAATCCTTTTTCTATGGCCTAAAATCTCTCTGTTGTGTGTTTGGTTATTGGTTAATTTGGGTTTGAGTTTAGAGATTTGGGTTTGGGTTTGGGTTTGGGTTTGGGAGTTTGTGGTGGTTATTGGTTTGATTTTGGCTTGTGAGCACAATGGCGGTGGTGGTTGGGTTGTGGTCACGGTGGTGATTAGGTTGTTTTTTGCTGGGTTAATTTTGGGCTGGGGTTTGCAGTGGTGGCAAGTGGGTGAGTTTCAGTCTGTGTGGTGGCTGGTGGGTGGGTGGGTTTCGGTTTATGGTGGTGAATGGTGAGTGGGTTTCAGTTTGTGGAGGTGGTGGCTGGTGGTGGGTATCCGTTTAATGGGTTTTTCTGGGTTGTGCAATGGTTGGTGGCTATGGCTGGTTCGGCAGAGCTGTGGTTGAGTTGGATTGGTGGTTGTGATGTGGGGGTTGTGGGTTTGTTATTTGGTTTTGGCCGAGGGTTCTGATTTGTTGGGGTTGTGGGTGGCAGTGGTGGTGTTTTTGGGTTTGCTAGTGGTGGTGGTGGTGGTGGTGGTGGCTGGCGGTGGCTGTGAGTTTTCTGGGTTTAGAAGGAAAACGAGTGGGATTGTTGGTTTTTTTTGCTTCAAAGAAGAGAGAGACATGGAGAGGAAGAGAGAGAGACATAAAGGAAAAATAAAGAAAGAATAAAAAAATAATAAAGAAAGAATATTTAAATGAAGTGGTAAAAAAATAAAACCTTTGATGTTGAGTGTATTGTAAAGTGAGGTATTAAAATAGATAAAGTAGCTTTTTGAGTTGCTACTCTTCCCTACTTGAAGTCATATATTCCAACCAAAATTGCACAACTCTTCCCTACTTGATCTAAATATCTCAAGTACATTGTTCATCATGGGCAGAGGTATGGCATCAGGGTTTACAGCATAATAATAAATGATTAAAAAGAGCAAATGAAGACTAACTAAGCATAGGTATTTACATAAGAGTTATAAATCTTCAAGCAATGTTTTCAGTTATCAGATAACAAAGACTCGGAGCTTTTTGACACAAGATATTGATTATTAAAAATTAAAGAAGAGGGTGAACACACTTATTTGAGAATATTAATAATGAAAAATAAACAGAAGATGGTGAATAGCTGGGCAGAGAGTAAATCAATTGATCAGTCTGATGTGAATATTCTTTTTGTGTTTTTGGGTGGACAAAGCTCTTAATCTTATGTAAATCATAATAGAAGCAGATTTTTATTCTCTTAAGTATGAGTTTTGGTTTGTTTGGAGTTTTCTAGGTGATGCCAAAATCTGTAGTTGAGCTTCTAGCTTGTTGGCAAGGTCAATTTGGTCATCATTGAAATGGTCATATTTGGATGATTACCCCACACTGTTTAGAGTCCTCCTCGGACCTAAATAAAACGGACTTATTCCAAGTTATCTCATTGTATTTTGGGCCTTCTAATCAACTTTTTAGTTCATTTGTAAGAATAGGTAAAACGAAGCCCTCACCATTCAGATCTAATTCTTAAGCCCACTCTCTACAAATATATATTGCAGCGGACTTATTGGGCCCGGGTCTTGCATGCTTTGGACTTGGGTGCACAATTTGTTACCCTACATGTAATAAGACAAGTAACGAATAATTTGCAAATTTCTTACAGTTAATACAAAATGAAAGCCTTAGTAATAAAAATTTATTCAACACAGTTAGATAAGACTCAAAAGTAACGCAAACAAATATAAGATTTATTGAAATATTTATTGCAAATCTTACTTCATACCTACAGATAGTGTAATATATACCAAAAAATCTAAAATGAAAATAAAATAAAACAAATATATGTTTAAGTTTAGATTTCTAAATCTAAACTAATTATATGCCCAAATATATTCCCCCATCTAACAGTAAGCAGTTTCTCAAAAAAAAAAAGTGCTGTTGTTGGAGTCACGGAAAACGACGAATTTTTTTTTTCTGGAAAGTTAATTTCTTTAATAACCAAAATTCAAAATAACTATAATACTTTACAAGGATTGGTTGCTCTCCCTTTCCTTAAACCCAACCTTCCTCCGCCCTCCCTTGTGTTGCCATTGTCATCCGAAAAACCCATTTTTGATCCTTTGCATATCAATCAATCAATATATATATAAAAGCAGAGACTTTATGCGGGAGAGTATGAGGTCTTACTATGTGGCACTCTAATAGAGCTCTATTAGACTAATTATTGCATTTGACCTTCCATCTCACATCCTCTTGAAAAATGAATTCCAATGTCCATTTAGAAATTGAAAATATGTCACTCAAAAGAAAAAATTTAAAAGATGTAGGTCAAAAACCAATCCACCTCTTTCTCTCTCTTAACTCTTTAATTCCCTTTATATTTAATGCACACTAACGTGTTTCTTTTAATCATCAATTTATATATATATATATTTATATATATATATATTTATATATATAAGCAGAGACTTCATGCGGGAGTGCATGAGGTCTTATCAAGTGGCACTCTAATTTTGCATTTAGCATTTTCTTTACCTCTTTAATTAAGTTTTTTTTTTATTTTTTATTTTTTATTTTTTAATTGTTATCCAAAAGTTCACATTAACTTATTTTATTGTTATCTCATTAATGTCTCATTAATTGACTAAGCTGTGTGGGGCCCGAGGACCGAAGAGTCTAGACTGAGGAACGGTCTTTGTAATCTAGGGTTAGGAGGGTAAGTAAGTCCTGAGAACCCCATCTACCCGAGGAGAAAAAAGGAATCAGGATAACAGATATCTCTAAAAAGCTCGAGGAAAGGAAGGGGTGTGGCAACCTGAACAAGGATGGTGGGAGGAAGCTTCTTGGAGGATATCCCTTCCACCTCTGCATTTAATGCCCTCCACCAACCTTATTAGTTGCATTAATGTGGAAATGACCCCTGAACAGTTATTTCACAGCTAGCATCTCCTTCTACCATCTTCATTAGAGCCTTGATGGGACAAGTATCTTGGGAGAATGCCTGGAAAAGTACAGGTGGAGGGTCAAGATGTGTAGAAAAGGACTATAAAAAGAAGGGAACCCACCTAAAAAGGGGAAGAACATTTTCCAATACTACTAGAACAAGAGAGAGAACAGTGTAACACACTGAGTGTAAAACTTGAACTACAATTACATAAAGAAAACTATTCCTTAGATCTTCCCGAGGAGGATATTACTTCCAATTGTTGTCTTAATTATGAACTTGGACATAGGATAGAATTGCACTTGGTTAAATTTCTCACTTTCTATAAAAATTCTTTTGTTTGGGCCTAAGTAGAGGGCAAGGTACCACTGATCTAAGTGGGCTTGGACTTTTATTTTTTGAGCACTAACATAAGCTTACATCACATCTTTCTCTATTCTTTATGTCTTTTAGCATACCCACCATTTTAATATTTAAAAAAAAATATTAATTAAGGACTAATAGTAATAACTTACCAGATAAGGTCCTGAAGAGAGATAGAGAGACACAAAAATATTGTGAATTTTTAAATAAAACGCACTGTTTCACTATATATTACCAAAATAAAAGACCCGAAACTGACAAAACATTTGAAAGAGAGAGAAAAAGGAATCTAAGGAGTCACCACCTTTATTATATAGGCCTCCCACTACCATCAAGACGCCAAAACCCCTACGGGTAATTTTTTTTTTTTAAAAAAAAATTAAGGGCTTAAATATGATTTAGGTTTGGGTAATTTGATTGGATAGTTTTTGTTTTGAGTATATAAGTAGAGAGAATATTTGGTGTGCAATGTAAAGCCACATTCTACCATGATTTAATTTTAAATTGTCTATAAGATACATGCATACGCATTTGCCCACATCATGTCTTAATGTCACACTATTGGTGAGTAGAAGACGTTGAGAGAGTTGGACATACTTTCATTTCATCATATAAAATATGTGAATACAACATAAATTAGTTGATTTTCATGGTCATGTTACTCTTTTGCATTTATCTTTGGTTTCATGATTTTTTTTAGGGTAAATTCCAGAAAACTACCCTGAGGTTTGGGGAAATACCGCTCAGGTCCAAAACATTTCAAAATTGACCAATTAGGTCCAAAAAGACATATTAGTCCCTAACACCCTTAACACCATTACCCCTCTGTCAATTTTCTTTCCCTCACTCAGAATTCTCTCTAGTCTCTTCTTTCTGGTTCCTCTCCCTTTTTCAATCCCAGCCAAAGCCATAACAAAAAAACCCAAATCTTACCACAAAACTCAAAGCCAAAAAGATATAGAAACCCTTTGAAGAAAAGAAGAAAACCCATTTGACACAATTCAAAGATCAATCATTTGCACACTCAAAAGCCAAAAATAAGATGTAAAAACAAAAACCCAGATCCAAAAACAGCTCCAAAACAAGAAACAACACAAAGATCCATTGATTATTCAAGCTGGGGTCACACACGGTGGGATTTGGGGTAAGATTTGGATAGCCATCAACGCCATCCAAACCCTCAAGCGAGCTCACAAGTCCTCCTCCACCACACCCGATTACTCCCCCATCCTCTCTTGCCTCCTCAAATCCGACCTCCTTGTTACCCTATGCGAGCTCCTACGCCAAGACCATTGCGCCCTCGCTTTCCACGCCTTCTCCGTTGTTCGATCTGAATACAACAATCCGGACTTGTCCCTCTACGCCGACGTGGCCACTGCTCTCGCCAGGAACAGAATGGTGGAAGATCTCGACCGTCTGATCTGTGACTTGGAGACAGATTGTGGTGGGGGTGGGATCCAGTGTGACGACAAGGGGCTCATCAGGTTGATCAAGGCGGTGATTGGTGCTGATAGGAGGGAATTGAAGGTCAGGATTTACCAGATGATGAAGAGGAGTGGGTGGGGGTCCACTTTTGAGGCGGATGAGTATGTGGTTAAGGTTTTGAGTAAAGGGTTGAGGAGGCTTGGGGAAGAGAGTTTGGCTGTTAAGGTTAAGGGGCTTTCTAGGGGCAATTTGGAGGGTTTGACATTGTAAAGACGATATAGTTTTGTGGTAAGATTTAGGTTTTTTTGTTATGGCTTTGGCTGGGATTGAAAGAGGGAGAGGAACCAGAGAGAAGAGACTAGAGAGAGTTCTGAGTGAGGGAAAGAAAATTGACGGAGGGGTAATGGTGTTAGGGACTAATATGTCTTTTTGGACCTAATTGGTCAATTTTGAAATGTTTTGGACCTGAGCGGTATTTCCCCAAACCTCAGGGTAGTTTTCTGGAATTTACCCTTTTTTTTATAAATTAATCTTACTTTGAGAAGGCTACAAATATACAGTGAAACTATTAAACTAATTTTAATATCTCAAAATGTATATGTTTCTTTACTCTAATTTAGCTTACTTTTGCTTATAATATATGTACAACATTATTCAAAACTGTCTTACATAAAATATCAAATAATTATCTGTGCATTGCATGGTCAACTTATTAGTTATAGTAAATTGAAGTTTAAGTCTTTTTAGAAGTGAAAAAAAATTTGAGGTCATTTTTTTTTTTTTTAAATCCTGTTACTTTGGATGGAATTAGAGAAATACTAAAGTAAGGGTCAAGTTTGGGGCCTGATTCAGGGATTTCTATGTTCTATTTATAATTTCTTTCTTTCAATCAATCAATAAATCATGAGATTGATTGAGGATCTAAATTGAATATTTAAACCCACCTATTGATAAAAAATAAGTAGTTGTTTTACATATTATTAGAGATCATGCACTATGAGATTAGGGTTTTATTATTAAATTGGGAGGGGGGGGGGGTTGCGTTCTAAATAACAGTCTATCACATTGATGGCTCAAGAATGTAATTAAAGGTACCAATTAATGATTCAAACTCCCAATTTTGATAGAGTTTTGCCTAAGTGAAGAGATTTAACAAAAGAGGGGTTTTAAGGTATTAGGTTTATTATGAAAATTAGGATTTTTTTTTTCAATCCGGCAATGATTTAAGCAAATTGGATGAAATAACATGTGATTTTGACATCTACTAGTGTTTGATCACAAATTATAGATTGTTAAGGTTATAGATTTGGGATTAATCAAAGAATTAAGATTGTTAAGGTTGGAACTTACTCTCTATTTTCTTTTACTCTATGAGTCTATTCTATCATAGAGCAAGTTTTCCCAATGATGTACCCATGATGGAGATAGGTGTGTTGGATTGACCCCCTAAAATTTGGAGACAAATATTAATATATTTATAAATATAAACAAAACTTTAATTTTTATACTTGTGGCCCAAAAAAATTATGAGCGTCCTCCTCTCAAAAAAATAATAAATAAAATAAATAAAAATAAAGAAGGTGGGTCTTTTAATTCATATATTCAAGAGGTTTTAAAATTTTTTTCTAGAAAGAAAATTTTTTCTCATAAACAAAGGTATAAGAATATTACAAAGGCAACACAATGTCGAACTCACCTAATTATTTTAGTATAAAAATTAAGTATTTAAAGAACTATAAACTAACACCACATGTATACTGTTTTTTTTTTTACTAAATTTCTTCTTTTGACTTTCTAGCATTAAAAGTTCTAATTGAATACCATCCTTTCATCTAAGATAGTATAAAACTCAATAATGAAAAATTGTAATTAATTTTTTTTGGTCTTTTCGTAAGCTTTCGAAGAGTGGGACAATGTACGTAGAAAATTTAAATGGTTTTTTTATTTTTAAGACAAAAGTCACAAAAACAAAAGAGGGATAAAACGTATTTTTGTCCCGGCCGTCATGATTTTTTAAAATTCATGACACCCCGATTTTCTTTTTGTAAATCTCATGACTATTTAATACAGCTTTAAAGAAGTTAACAAAAGCATTTACTATATTTTATCAAATTAGTTCCTCTTGGATGAACTGCCACGAATATAGAATGATAGATGTATACCTAGCATTTTGGATGGTTCCAAAATCTAACAAGCATATTTTTTCCATGGTCAATCAAGGAAAGTAATTCATCTGAAAAATTAAAAAAAAAAAAATCACTTGCTTGAAATGAAAAAAATAAAAACAAATGCAGAGCAGTATGATATGATTGAACTTGAAGGATTAAAGAAAGCGAGAAGTGTTTTATATCGTTTGGATGGAGGCAGGACACTTACCATTACACTAAGTCTTAATTTTTCACAAAACGATTTAATTATCAATATACCAACCAAAGTTTATAAGCATGGACACCAACCAATAGGATATGGATTAACTAGTATATCTAGATTTTTCACATTAGCAGTTAAATATAAGTGACATATGGAAAAAAAAAATGGATGGACCTTATCATATCCTAGACTCTTGCACCTTTTCATATACAGGCCTTAAAATGGAAGTTGAAATCGTTTTATTCTAGTGCATGAGTTGGTTTTGAATAAGACATGAGAGATGAGAATAAACAAAATACTATAATTCAGATAAGCCAGCCGACTAAACCCCATCTTAATTATATATGATAGTTTTTCAGCAAAAAAATTATATATGATAGTTATCCAAACCCCCTGAAATGGGCCAAGGTGACGATCAATAAGAAAAACATTCCTTACTCGCCAGTGGAACTAAGAGATAATATATCAAAACATTGAGCTCTGAGAATCCCTATCAACGTACAATTGTCAAAGTGAAATAAAACTTTAAAACTATATAAAAGATAAAACTAGGGGTCTAGGATTGGTGTTAGATTCAAACTTAATCGACCACCACAGAACTGGTCCTATAATATTATTCCTTACTAAAATGCCGCCAGCACTCCAGAGAGAAAGTGAGAGATAGAAAGCACATTGTTTAAAAAAAAAACCACCACAACACTTGTTAATGTCTTTACCATTAGGATAGTTCTATATCATTTCATGTCACTGCTTGTTCATATCTTAACCATTTGTTAATAAATTCTAGCCACTTGGTTTCTCCAAATCTGACCTTCGTCTACCGTCCACTAGGCTGTTAATTACGTACGCTAATAAAGTCATTAATGTGCAATATTGTTATGGACCTTATGGTGGAGGAATCCACGTAAGATATAGGTTTTACAACCACAAAGGTCAAAGTTTTGTGCGAAATTTTAATTTATAATAATTTTTTTGAGAGATAGTTTCAACTTATGACATTCGCTCTTGATAATTGTTCTTCATCATCAAACTAAGACACTAAATTGTTTTTTATTTTTTATTTTTGGTGTAAGTAGAAGTCGAATCTCAGAATTTTTATTCGACGATAAGAGAGTAAGAGACTTTATCAGTTAAGCTAACTGGAACTACAAATTATAATAACTTAGATGGTAATTGATATGACGAACTCATCTAACCAGGCAATTGGCAGAAAGCCATGATCCATTCTAGTATGCATCGGGGAATGTAGTTCATATTGTCCAATGATACAAGGCAATTCTTAATAAGGATTCCGCAGTTTTTAAGTATCTGATCATATAGAACATAACAAAAATAATGTTCATCAATCAAAATACATAGGAAGTGAATGTATATCTAACTATCTATATTGCATCAAGAATATGTGGAACTAAATGTGATGCATGTGCGCCTAAGTGAATTCCATAATAGGGCCATCACCAAGTACGAGGCCTCTTTCTCAAAAAAAAGAAAAAGTACGAGACCTGACTAAAACTCCAGAATGTAACTGTGAAAGTGCCATATGACATGGGGCATGGTCACTAAAGTGATAAGGTTGTTTAAGCACATTATTTTAGTTCGTGAAAGTATGCACTTTTTTTAATATTGTCCTTTTGGGTGTGTTTGTTTAATGCTAGGAACAAGTCATGAACTTAAACAATGAATGACCAAAGAATATACTGGCTCTCCCATATCAATGTTTTAAATACAATTAAACCAAAAAATGAAAAGGACTAGTGCCCCAGGCCATATTAAACAAAGTATAAAAGTATGACTATTGGATTTCTAAGTTCTCTTCTATATGTTGTAATTTTCTTTTTTAAAAATTACATTTTTAATTATCATTAGCTCAACAAAACTATAAAAAAAAAAAAAAAAAAATTTCCATTACTTCAAAATATGCTCTATATATAAGACAACACAATTCCTAGCTAGTTAGCTCAGCTTTTGACATCTAGTTCTATAGTCTATGAAAAGTAAAACCAACTTACTTATCATGGCAAAGGTTCATCCCCAAGCAATGATTCCCTCTACCTCCTGCTACCTTACTTCGAATCAAGAAACTTTTACAATATGGATGAAATCTCTAGTACTCAGTGGCAAAGGTTGCACTGTCTTTGATGCTAATGGTCAAATCCTGTATCGTGTTGATAACTACAACTGCAAGTGTAGTAATGAAGTTTATCTTATGGATATCAAGGGCAAAGTCCTCTTCACCATACTGAGAAAGGTACAAGTTTATTAAATATCAATATATCATCATTTTGAAAAGTTGGACTATAAATTTATTATGCTCACAATTTGTGCTCTTTGTGTAGAGATTCAAGCTGTTCAGGTTTTGGGAGGGCTATAGATCCAGTGACAAAGAGACTGTTATAAAAAAGCCTTGTTTTCAAGTTAGAAAAAGCTTGAGGATTTCAAAAGGGAACTCACCATGTGAGGTTATTGTGGGGTTAGATGAGAATCAATCACATCATTATAAGATTCAAACCTGGAAGAGCAAGTCAGTGTGCAAAATAGTAGACCAATCCGGTGGGCTTGTTGCAGAGGTGATTTTAGTCTTATACCTTTTCTCATTCATTCATTCATATAGAACTTTGAGTTGAATATTACTTAAGTTTTGTGCTAACTTTGTCATGTTTTTCATGGACAGTTAAAGAGAAAGAAATCAACATATGGGGTGGATTTAGGCAGCGATGTTTTGACAATGGTAGTGGAGCCTAATATTGATCACTCTCTCATAATGGGTCTTTTTGTTGTGTATTGTCTTATTAACTGTAGAATGTGAAACTGTGGAAGCAATAGAACGATCATTTTGAATGTAAATATATATAGCTATACTACATGAGAATGATTGTTCTTGTTTCACAACCATGTGAAAAATATCAATGAACTGCGTTGTTGAGTGATCAATTTGTTCTAAAGTTAAGATCATATATGATATACAAGTTCTCTATAATTAGGACCTGAGATTCAGAAGTTTGGAATAATTAAATGCTTAAAAAACAAGCCAAAAGCTATAAAAAAAAAAAAAAAAATACTACTCATCAAGCAATATTGGGATGAGATATGCAAGATAATTAATCTATAGGCTATAATCATAACACTAATTAAATGAAGAGTTCAAAATAATCAAGTTTGAATGGTTAGAAGTTTGGAGAGTTCAAAATGTGACCACAGACGTTTTAGCCTCTTGTATGGTGAATTATTTGCAAGTTTTAGTTCGATTGCACAAGGTCTTGCTCCTAATTACCAACCTCCTCCAAGTGTCAATCACTTTAATTATCAGCTCAACTGCTTTGGATAGCAGTGTAATTAGATGATTGTTATGTGTAAAGTCGATCGACTGATTGATCATCCTCATCACCTGCCATATGTATGTCTATAAGGTACAGAGTACTGACCAATTCGATTGGCTAAACTTGGACTAGAAATGGAAAATGAGAGGGAAGTTAAAGGTGAAGTGAATTTAGGGTAGGAATTGCAAAACAGTAAAACCATATAGCATGTATAGGACTCCATGCACATATTACGTTACATTTCTGCTAGATACCAACCTCCATTTATCTTCCTCACGTAGCAGTTAAAGAACAGTACTTAAGACAAACATAACAAATTTCGGGGAAAAAAATGATGTTACTGTTAGTGTTGGGCTCCATTTTGTGGGTAGCTATTTGTAATTGGCAGAAGATGGCCTTGTAGGACTCGGATCATTTGGATATCAAGCCCAGATCTCACAACCCGTGGACAATTATTGGATATCGTTCCACTTTGAGCCTGCAAAACAAAGCCCAAAACCCAAAAGAGAGCATCAACAATTATGGGAATACTGGTTTATATTTAGCAATAAAATAAGGAAAATTCTAGGTACAGTGGTACCCACTTCTCTTCTTTTCTATTTTTTTTAGAAGATGGTACTATGTACTAACCTAATTTCACAATATACCAACGTGTGATTGGTGTAAAATAAGTTCACTTTTCACCAAGCACCCGTGGTGGTCACATTTGTAAATAATATTGTAATCCAATCATAAGTTAACATACAAGCATATTGTTATGAAATTGGATGTGAATTTGATTGTGTTTGTAATAATACCAATTTAGCAATTAAATAACACAAAATATATAATTTGTAGTTAAATGAGAATAAGCTTGAGTGAGGAAATTCGACAGAGAGTGAAAATTAGTGTGAGAATCATGACCCAAGAATACTAGGTTAATGTGTCTTAATGTAGATACTCAACTGATAATATTTTACTTCGTAAATATAATATAAAGTGATGATGCCGAAAAAGATCACCAGTGAGCCACACGATTCTCGCACACTAGAAACAACACTTGCACAACAAAAAGAGAAGACCTCGCAGAGAGCACCGGTGTGGTGCCAGCCAAATACCCTCCGAAGATCAAGTTAGAACTTCTCACAACTCTAAAGTGCTAGAGCGAGGTCAATTATGCGTACCTTGGTTTGTGAAGGTATTGAGGCTTTTTATAGTAGTAAAGGGTTGACCTCTCTTCCTTAGTGTAGAGTTCTTTTCCTTATAGGAATCTTCATGAGCGTATTTTTCGGAATCCTTTCCTTGTAGGAGTCTTTTTGATTAACACCAAGCGTGGGGCACAAGATATTTCTTTATATATGCAAACGTGGAGACCAAGTAAGGCCACGTCAGGGTCGTCAGTTTCGCCTACTACCTTGTCAGGGTCGTCAGCTTCGCCTACTCTCTCGTCGGGGTCGTCAGCTTCGCCTACTCCTTCGTCGGGGTCATCAGCTTCGCCTACTCCCTCGTCGGGGTCGTCAGCTTTGCCTACTCCCTCGTTAGGGTCGTCAGCTTCGCCTACTACATCGTTGGGGTCGTCAACTTCGCTTAATCCCTCATCGGGGTCGTCAGCTTTGCCTACTCCCTCGTCGGGGTCATCAGCTTTGCCTACTCCCTCATTGGGGTCGTCAGCTTCGCTTACTCCCTCGTCGGGGTCGTCAGGTTCGCCTACTCCCTCGTTAGGGTCGTCAGCTTCGCTTACTCCCTCGTCGGGGTCATCAGCTTCGCCTACTACCTCGTCGGGGTCGTCAGCTTCGCCTACTCCCTCGTTGGGGTCGTTAGCTTCGCCTACTCCCTCGTCGGGGTCGTCAGCTTCACCTATTCCCTTCAGCTTAGTAGTGTCAGCTTTCTATTTATGACAAGTGAGGCCGACGGGTCTATTTTGAACGTCGTTTCATGATACTATATTCATGAGTATTCACATTCATAATTTTACCCTTATCAGCTGCTCCCCACTTCATGATCTTGTCAGCTTAAACTGACAGGTTTATGGAGTTTAAGTCCTTTTCATTTGGACAATTCTAACTTGTCTCTTCAGTAGACTTGTTCATCTCATTATCTTTTATGTTAAAACCGTCGTCTTATAATATTAGCCATATCCTCTGGTGGACGAACTCGTCAGCTTTATGGGCTCGTCTGCTTTGGGGACTTGGCGCAATCGTCCATTTCGTGGGTATTACTAACTGACTCGTCCAATCTGTAGACTTAATGATAAACTCGTCCACTTTGTGGACTTAATAATTTTTCATTCTCTTAGGATGAGGTTGTCCACTTTGGTCTTATCAATGTCGTCCACTTTGTGGATTTAATAGGGTCGTCCACCTTGTGGACTTAATAAAGTCGTCCAGCTTGTGGACTTAATAACACATGGTTGTCCACTTTGTGTCCATTTTATGGATTTCATAATTTTTTCATTCTCCTAGGATGAAATTGTCCGTCTTCTTGGGATGAAATTGTCCATCTTGTGGACTTGATAAGCTTGTCCATTTTATGGACTTGATAACATTCCATCCTCTTGAGATGAGGTCGTCTACTTGATGGACTGCATATTAGGGTCGTCTACTTTGTAGACTTGGATTCCTCCACTTTGCGGACTTGTTGAGGTGACTAAGTGTTGGTACCTCGTCACCTTGTGAGTCGTCTATTTGTAGGCGACTTAGTATGGTGATCATCCACCCATAGGTCGACTTCTGTCATGCGTCTACCCGTAGGTGACTTAACGTAGTGACCGTTCACCCGTAGGCGACTTTGGCCACGCGTCTACCCGGATGTATTCTTTGTGCATGACCGTTCACCCGTAGGCGACTTTGGCCACGCGTCTACCCGTAGGTAACTTAGCGTAGTGACCGTCTACCTGTAGGCGACTTTGGCCATGCGTCTACTCGTAGGTAACTTAGCGTAGTGACCGTTCACCCGTAGGCGACTTTGGCCATGTCTGAATAAACTCCTCTTATTATAATAAACTATGCATTCGTAGAAAAAGTAGTTCTTAAAAAGAAAATGAAGACCTGCCCTTTGGGCTTTAAAAGAGTTATTGTAGCAAAAACTAAAGTAAATAGAAAAACTGAGGAGTATAGCTAAAATTCACTAAGGTAAACTAGAAATAAAGGGGTGCTGCTCTTCATGCCATCATTTTTACTAGTAGTACTTCCGTAGGTGCTTGGTGTTCCACGGGTGGAGTAGCTTCTGTCCGTCCAGCGTCTCCAGTCCTTGCCATCTTCCGCCCTCTGTCCTGTCGTGTATCCTCCTGCCTTTCTCTCTTCTCTCGAGTCAGAAGCAGCATTCATGTACTTGGTTGCCCTGCAAAGCACGTCCGACATAGTCTTCGGTTCGTTCTTGTATAGTGAAAATAGGAACTTACCCTTTCACAGCCCATTTGTGAAAGCGGCTACAAATATCTTGTCATCAGCTTCATCGATTGAAAGCGCCTCTTTGTTAAAGCGTGCTATGTAAGACCTTAGCGTCTCATCTTCTTGCTGCTTGATGCTTATCAAGCATGCTGTAGACTTTTTATACCTGCGTCCCCCGATAAAGTGCGAAGCAAACTGGGCGCTTAGCTCCTTAAAAGTACAGATGGAGTTAGGCGTCAGCCTGTTAAACCATATCCTTGCGGGACCCTTCAGCGTGGTGGGAAAAGCTCTGCACATGATCTCATCGGGTACCCCCTGAAGGTGCATCAGGGTCTTGAAGGACTCCAAATGATCTAGAGGGTCTTTGTTTCCGTCGTAGTTTTCCACCTGCGGCATACGAAACTTCAGCGGTAGGGGGAAGGAATTGACGGATGTGGTGAAGGGTGAATTGGTTCGGTGGACCAAGTCGTCGAAGTCACTTGATACTCGTCCTCTGAGGGCATTCATCATCAGGTCCATCCGTTCCCTCATCATCTGCATCTCCGTGACAATGTGGGGTGGGGCCATGTCTACGGTAGATGGACGACTCACGTCTGGTCGTTCTGGTCTGCTAGGGGCATTGCTACCTTCTGGCCCTTCTTGGTATCTTTTGTCTGCGCTTATACCTTTTTGATCCTCTTCCTGAGTGTTATGTCCTACGTTCCTTTGACGCAACTGTTCTTCCAGATCATGATTTTGTTTGGTGAGGCGTTCCACTGCGGTTGTGAGGGTTTGGACTTGCCTCTCCAGGGCAGTGGGTTGTGGTTCGTCTCTTTGAACGTTGTTGGTGGTTGCCATCGAGCGAGTAAGTGCCATGAAACTCTATGTCTGGGAAGCGATAGTATGGCTAATTTTCTCTCCCCACAGACGGCGCCAACTGATGATGCCGAAAAAAATCACCAGTGAGCCACACGGTTCTTGCATACTCGAAACAACACCTGCACAACAAAAAGAGAAGACCTCGCAGAGAGCACCGGTGTGGTGTCGGCCAAATACCCTCCGAAGATCAAGTTAGAACTTCTCACAACTCTAAAGTGCTAGAGCGAGGTCAATTATGCGTACCTTAGTTTGTGAGGGTATTGGGGTTTTTTATAGTAGTAAAATGTTGACCTCTCTTCCTTGGTGTAGAGTTTTTTTCCTTATAGGAATCCTCATGAGCGTATTTTTCGGAATCCTTTCCTTGTAGGAGTCTTTTTGATTAACACCAAGCGTGGGGCGCAAGATATTTCTTTATATATACAAACGTGGAGATCAAGTAAGGCCATGTCAGGGTCGTCAGTTTTGCCTACTACCTCGTCAGGGTCGTCAGCTTCGCCTACTCTCTTGTCGGGGTCGTCAGCTTCGCTTACTCCCTCGTCGGGGTCGTCAGCTTCGCCTACTCCCTCGTTAGGGTGGTCAGCTTCGCCTACTACATCGTTGGGGTCGTCAGCTTCGCTTAATCCCTCGTCGGGGTCGTCAGCTTTGCCTACTCCCTCGTCGGGGTCATCAGCTTTGCCTACTCCCTCGTAGGGGTTGTCAGCTTCGCTTACTCCCTCGTCTGGGTCATCAGGTTCGCCTACTCCCTTATTAGGGTCGTCAGCTTCGCTTACTCCCTCGTCGAGGTCGTCAGCTTCGCCTACTCCCTTGTCGGGGTCGTCAGCTTCGCCTACTACATCGTTGGGGTCGTCAGCTTTGCCTACTCCCTCGTCAGGGTCGTCAGCTTCGCTTACTCCCTCGTCGGGGTCGTCAGCTTTGCCTACTCCCTTCAGCTTAGTAGTGTTAGCTTTCCATTTATGACAAGTTAACCCCGTCTCCCTAAAGCTGTAGACGTCCTAAAGCTGTTTGACTGCCATTTATGACAAGTGAAGCTGACGGGTCTATTTTGAACGTCGCTTCATGTTACTATATTCATGAGTATTCACATTCACAATTTTACCCTTATCATAAAGGGTTTTATAATTTGAAGTTGCCATTTGATTATTTAAGATAAAATCAAGGAAACCAAAAATTGACAAAAATAAATTGCTATTCTAATGAATTTAAAATACACTGTCTTTGAAAAAAAAAATCAAACTCAAGTACAACATTGGCCCAAAAGTTTGGAGTTGTTTTTATTTTGGCCCTTTAAATTTTAAAATTTTAATTTTTATGAAGGGATAAAATGAATGGTCAAATGAAATTTTGAAATGTAAAGGGCAAACAGAAAATTGAATCAAATATGAAAGAGAAAAATGAGAAATTTGAAACGAAAATGGTGAATATGAAAATAGAATTAAACATGAAGGCCTAAAAGGTGGTTTTCAATTAAGTAAAAGATTAACTTTGAGTGAGAATATTGTACAAAATATGGAAAGTTCTACATGTTTGATTGAAGAACTTCAACTGACCTTTGATTGAAGCTCGATCAATTGAAAATTTTGAAAAGCGAATTTGACGTGTTTTTATTAAAATAGGTTGGGGCCTAGGTTTCTATGTAAGGGTGTGCAGCCAACTCGCCAAAACCGACCCGACCCAACCCAACTTGTCGGGTTGGGTCGGTTTTTAGGGCTTGGTGGGTTGGGTTGGGTTACAAATTTTTTTTATAGCGGGTCGGGTTGGGTTTGGGTCATAAAATTTCAAACCCGCCAAACCCAACTTGACCCACCCATATATTTAATATATATATTTAAAATATATTATATAATTAATAAATTTTTAAAAATAATTAGCTCTTCCTATCCTATATAAAAGCCAATTAGTTCACACAAACCCTAGTAAATTACTATTGTTGTTTAGTCATTAGTGTTGTTTGCCTTTAAGAAGTTACATTGATACTAATCTTTGGATTTTTTTAATATATTTATATTTATTTATTTTTACTCAATTTAATAATAATAATAATAATAATAATAATAACAATAATAATAATAATAATAATAATAAAAATTTGTCAAACTCATGGGTTCAACCCGACCCATGTGGGTTGGGTTGGGTTGGGTTGGGTTGGACTTATGTGATGGGTTGGATTGGGTTGAATTTTTTTTACCCACCATGGTGGGTTGGGGTCAAAAAATCCCCTTAACCCGACCCAACCTGACCCATGCACACCCAATTCTATGTCATGCATGCAAACATATAAAGGACCATTATAAACACGCCTACTTAGAGGTTTTTGCAAATTGCTGCCGTGCACTACATAGAGAGAAAATAGAACTGATCAACTTGAGGGTTTAGAAATCCATATACACAATGGAGTTGCTGTACTGGTGATTAATAGCTAAAACCATAGAGTTTATAATTCCAGTAAATGTTGATGCGAAGATCAAACATTCAAGGAGAGTCATTGGAGTTCATTAGTGGGCCTGATTGTGATTATAAACGAGGTTCATGAGAAGGGATTCATATACAAAGAGTTTAGATAGTCTAGAGCTGGTGTGGGGTCACATTAAGAAGTTTATCTACCGAATAGATATGGTCTAATTAAAGGTCATGGGTATGCACTAGAATTTTATATAGTGGATTTTCTTATTGAGGGTAGAGGTATCCTCAGAGTGTAGTTTATTTTGGAGTTAGTTTCCATTGGTTTTCATTTTGTCTGTAAATTAGGTGTTCTTATTGTTGGAAAAACTGGTTTTGCATCTCATACAAAAACCCACAGCAGAAGCAACACAAGGATCTACTTCATTCATGTGAGATAACATGGAATATATAGAATTTTAGAAACAAAGAATAGAAAGACGTAACTTGATGCAGTGAAATTCAAAACAAAAGAAGTTCGAACTTGAAAAGACCTTCAATCTTCACCTCAATTCTATATATGCCCAAGATGTGTGGTCCCTCAATCAGTTATGTATGCACTTGTTCAAGAGAGAATGTGTTTAGAGAAAACTGCATTTATTTATTTATTTTAATCGTATGTACGTTTTTTTAACCGTCAAAAGTAGTTACTTTATTTAATAACTCTTATTAAATAAATAATTGATTATCTAATTGAGTTAGCCTTTTGGGCCAGCCCAATTGGGTTTTAGTGTGTGGCTTGGGATAAGATCAAAGGGGCAAATAAAGCTCTAGTTCCAATGGATTTCGGGCTTATTTGTCGACTCTTGATAAGCCCAAAGTTGCTATTAATTATATTTAATACCACTATATAAATATAATTGCACTCTAGGATATATTAATAAAATTAAATCCCAAGACTTTATTATCTAAACAATTAACTCCTTCATGAAAATATTCGTAGTAATACAAAGTCATAATATATAACTACCACTTTGAAAATTACTACCTCTTAATCCTTGAGTACCCGGTTTAATCCTTTAAGTTATTCATATATATTAGTAACTCTTTACTAAAATATAAATTTTAGTAACTCTTTACTAAAGTGGTTAGGCTTAACACTATGAATAATCAAACTCATTAAACTTATCTCAAGGGAATATTTTATATTTCTACAAAGAGACTATGAATTCCATCTTGAGAATATGTGTTCCTTTAGCACTACGTGTTGCTGCTCAACATATTGAGATTTTGACCGTTGAATTAGATCTCACTCCTGATATATCAAACCAACCTACATTTCATGATCGGGCTCACTATCCTCTCAGGATTGAGAGTTTATGTAAATTAAAGTTGTGAGACTTATTATTCAGTAGACAGTCGTTAATAGAATAATTAATCTCACAGCAGTCCAATTCAATGTCTAATACACTTAAGACACATCAACATATCAACTAGAAGTCTTCACTTCCATGATCAAGACAAACCATCTTAGTTGACACGTTATAGTCTTCACAAATAAAAATGCCCAATTTCATCGCCAACTACGAACTAAGGTTTTGAGTTTACAAAAAACTTGTGATTTATATCTTCTATGACTTTTTTTTTTTTTTTATGAACAAGAATTTTTATTCACAAAACAAAGACAGAAAATACAATTAGGAAACAAGAGCCTCATCCTTAATGATAAGCTCAAAACAGGGAGGGCCAAAACCAACATCAAAAGACCCAAAAACATTGTTCAAAAAGGACCACTTAGCTAGAGAGTGAGCAGCTTTGTTTGCTCCCCTAGGGATCCAACTAACACATAAATGATAAATCACATATATCTTCTGTGACTAAATCACATAAATCACATACTATGCGTCTCAAGAACTATATGACAATATCCAAATATTCGTGTTACCTATTATTTTAGATAATAAAACAACTTCATTATTTATAACATAATGTCATACATAATATTATACATGGCATCGTACAATAGGATTTTAGGGCACTAATCCTAACACTTATGTTGTTTGCCTATTTTTTAAATTTGGTTTTTCATTGTGACTGTGGTTGTTTAATCCAAATTGTTTTCACCATATATTTCTTAATTAATCTGCATAATTAACGAATGGTATAAATTAGAACTTTCAATACATACATATGTAAATGAATTTGCATGTAACAAACAGCTCATAACTTTTGTGCAATTGTTATGGTCAACTATCACAGAGGAAAATACCTAGTCACCATTATCTTCTATTCTATTTAGTGCTGAACTTACTCCAACCAAACATAATACTCTCTCTTTTTCATAATTTTGGTAATAACTTTCATAATTTATCCTTTCCTTAAAAATTGAAAACCCGATTTTCATTAAACTTCAAATTATTAAGGCTAGTTTTAAAAAGGCGTATCTTTTTAAAATTTTTTACTTTCAAACTAGTTTAGAGGAAATTTCTTTTAATTTGACGGTTAAAAAAAATTATATGTGTATACTTTTAGTTGCATGACATTTTTAATGAGTCATATGACTTGTTTAATTTAAATAATACACATAAATAGTCTAATATATTGACACATGGTGGATTAGAGGGCGTTTCTTCGAAAAGCTTGTCAGCTTTTTTAAAAACATGATAAACAGTATGAGACAAAGAGATAAATAAATCATATGATTTTAGCTCGTTACTTTATCTTTCTTGACATCCACACCGAGGCTAATCTGTTATAACGAATAACAATTGCAATGGAAAGTACATGATATCAAGTTCAAAACTTCAAACCAATTAATAAACATATTGAATCTGATAGAATATAATGTGTTAAAAAATTACACATTTGTTAGAATATAATGTGTTAGAAGATTTCACGTCGAAGTCTATTTGTATTTGGACCCATTACGTATATATTTGTTAGAACATAATATGTGTTAGAATATTTTATGTCAAAGTCCATTTACTAGACCCATCGCACCATCTATTTGTATTTTTTATGGTAAAACGATAGACTAATTTTACTCTCATTAGTAAAAAAAAACAGTATGTTCCTCGTCTTTTTATGTGCAATACAATAAACATATATACTTGGCTACATGTGATCCATTTTTTTAGTCAGCTATTTGAAGAGTTTCAGACACCCACCCACAGGAAAAAAAAAACCTTATAATTTATCAATACCGAATATGAACCTATGCTTAGTCATTTGTGTTCTTTAATAAATCTGATAAGATTTGAGCATATGACATCCATTTTACTCTTATAATGTTTGTTCGTTCTCAATAGTTCAACACATTGATAGTCTGTTTGGATTAAGGGAGATGGAAGGAGAGTAGGGTAAAGTTGGCTGAAAATTACTCTAATTTTTGGACAACTCTACTCTCCTCTTCTTCACTCTCCCTTCCCGTCTTAATTTGAACATACCATAATTGATATATATATTTTTTTATACATCAAATTTCATAAGAATATTTCAATAGAATTTTTGAACGGTGAGTGAGGGTATTTTGGGAATTTTATATATGTGAGAGAGAGAGAGAGAGAGAGAGAGAGAGAGAGAGAGTGTGCAATGGTTCTTTTGCTTTATGGAGGGAGGGAGGGGCAGAGTATTTGAGTTCGAAGACTTGGTTTTGACTCAGATTTGGGTTAAATCCTTTTCTGGCCCAAATTGAAAAGGAACACAAAGTTGGACTTTGATCCATAAAAAACAATGGTTGTCTCTCTCTCTCACTCAATTTCTAGGGTTTAGGGTTTATCTCTTTCGTTTCCTCTCATGGCGTCTTCAACCTCTGCCCAATTTCGAATTACCACTCTTCCTGGGTATTCCGGGAAGCTCAATTTGGCTTATGTTTCCTCCAAAGCGCTTTTCTTTGGACACAAAACGACAGCTTTACCCGAAGCTAAGAGTGAAGAGCGTGTTGAGAGTAGTGAACGAGAAAGTGGATGGGATTGATTTGGGGGCGACAAATTCGGTGATGGAAGGAAGGAAGCCGAATGCGAGTTTTTTCTAAATATGTTAAAGAATGATGGTCCAGTGACGGGTTCGTTGTTTGATGCGCATCTTACGCTTGAAGAGATTTGTGCTCTGGTATGAGGGAATTAGAATTATGAATTTTGTTTCTGTTTTGCGTTTTTTGGTAATGGGTTTGTCAAATTTTTTGTTTTTGTTTTTGTTTTGTTTTGGAAATTGTGATTTGTGATATTGAAAATTGAAATTGAAATCATGTTTAAACATGTTTAAACACATGTTTTCAGTTTTTAAACAACATTACACGTATTTTCACACACTTTTTCACCCACATGTATTTCCAAAAAAATTTAAAATTGTTGTTTAAACACACGTATCAAACGGCCCTAGAAATGGGGTTCTCGGTTGGGTTTTGGTTTTATGTTTTGGGTAATGGGTTTGTGAAAGTTTTTACCTTTTGGAAATTATGACATTTTAGAATTTAGAAATCAGGTGATGGGTTTTGTTTGGTTTTGTGTTTTTGGTAATGGGTTTGTTAAAACTTTTTGTCTTTGTTAAAGAGAGAGCTTTATTAATTAATTAATTTTTATTGGTTTAATATGACGGTATTTGGTTTGTGAATGTGGTATTTGTGCTTTGGTTTCTAGTTTTTGGTAATGGGTTCGTATTGAAGTTATTGTTTTTGGGCTATGTTTGGTTGGTTACTAAATGTAGGAGAAGGAGATGAAAGGGGAAAAAAACTTAAATGATAGTTTTGGGGTTTTGGATATGGGAAACTTTGGTTAGGTGTGGGCTGGATTGTTAAATTCTAGTTGATATTGTGTAAATAACTTTGTTGTTTGTTTGATTCATGTGTGACAATTTATTTTCAGTGCGGTATCGTGTTAGATGTTTCAACATTGTCACTAGGTCTTGAAACACTAGGTGATGTAATGACAAAGATCATCCCAAGAAATACTACTTTGCCAACCTCCAAGTCAGAGGTGTTCTCCACAGCCACAGATGGGCAGGCTAGTGTTGATATTAATGTTTTCCAAGGAGAGAGAGAATTCGTTAGGGACAACAGATATCTTCGCAGCTTCCGTTTGGATGGTATCCCACCTGCACCTCGTGGGGTTCCTCAAATTGAAGTGAAGTTTTGCATTAATTCGAATGGTATTCTTTCAGTCACTGCGGTTGACAAGGGCACAGGGAAGAAGCAAGGCATTACCATTATAAATTTGTCCAATGATCATGAGGTATGTTAAAATATATAGGGTTTGGATAAATGTATGATCTTTATTTCAGTTTGTAGCATGAGGTCAAAAGATGAAAAGGAACAAAGCTAAATGTGTCAAAATATGCAGATGCAAAGGATGGTTAATGAAGCAAAGAGGTTTGCAAATGATTACAAGGAGAAGAGAGATGCCATTGACACAAAGAATGAAGCTGAATCTATTGTCTACCAGACAGAGAATCAGCTCAAGGAACTTGGAGAGACAAGGTTCCTGCCCTAGAAAGAGAACCAAGCTGAATCATTGACACTCATGTATTTTTTTTTACCTTGTAACATCACTTATTTTTTCTTGAGCACCTCTAGTATATCTTATTATTAATTAAGATTATCCTTCTAATAGTGAGTAAAGGCTGAATAAGAAATGTTTAATTGGAGGAGGGTTGAATTATGTGGCAGCATAGATTGTGAAATTTGTTTAATTTATTTTCTCACGTGAATCACTGATATTAGACTTTGTTACACTAATATTAGACTTTGCTTTTATCATTCTCTTTCACTGATATTTTATTCTATTGCATCTATGTTTAAACCTTGATGGAAATAGGAGCAACATCACAGAGGAAGCTCGTGCTACAACAAAAAGACGATCTTGTCAACTTTGTGAGGTTATGGTCATAATCATCTTGTAAACAATATAATGGTGAAGGAGGTGATTACCAAGATGAAGAAAACATGACAGCGTTTGATGACAATAATATTGATGATTTAGCATAAACTGAGTTTTTTCATTACATATTTTTAGTCCTTTTGTTTTAAAAAAACTTTGATTGTAATAATATATATCTCATGTTTCAAATTTATTTATACCTTTTTTTTTCTACTTTAGGTACACGTGGCTGAAGAGAATCACAAAATGAGCTT
>JARYZH020000902.1:0-53886 GCA_030021035.2 Notholithocarpus densiflorus
AATAGATATATGCTCTACAACATTTTCACAATACTTTTACAACAAATCATAGCTGGTAAGTTGTTACTAGTTCTAATTTAAATCTATAACTTAAATTACTTTTTTGCTTACCCATAACAACCAATAACAACTTACCATTTAAGATTTGTCGTAAAAATATTATAAAATATTGTAAACGTAGCATTTCTCAGTAAAATAATACCAAATAGGAATTTGTGTTTTTACTTTTTAAGGGAAACCCCATGAGGATTTTGTGTACCCCTTTAGGTTCCTCAAAGACTCAAACTACGTTGGGTTGTCTATTGCCTCAATAAGTCAAAAAAGGGAAAAACTAAGTCAGGTTGACTACAAAATGTGAATAAATTTTAAATTTGGGCTGATAACTCATCAATTCATTTTCTTCATTCACGTAATTTAATAAAAAAACACATGGATGATTTGTTTCTTAATTTGATATGTCACTAAAGGTCATTATGCTAAAAATAGTCTATACAAACATAGAAAGAGTGGTGCTACAAATTTTACCCTTTTATTATATAACCCTCATAAATTCATGTGTCACTTTTTAGAAAAAAGTCATACTTTGACATTGAAAATGAATATTCTCCTTCTACTTAATCCTAATGAATTCTAACTCAAATAACATTTATTTATTTCATATTAAGGAGACCGAAATCTTCCAGTGTTTTCAATGAAAATGTAAAAAGTTTAAATCTTTCCTCCCCATTGTACTTATTGTACTTCTATTTATAATGGTTTTTGGTTAGCTCTGGTAAAATCTCTTGCTACCGAATATGAGATATGAGAGATCAATTCTATCTACACCCAAAATCAATTCGTGTTTTTTGTTTCTCAAAAAAAAAAATGGTGTCTTTTTATTTTTATTTGTATAATATATATATATATATGTGTGTGTGTGTGTGAGATTTGAATCCCAACTCCCCTCCCTTACTTAGACGTGGCAAAACAGGCGGGTCGTGTTGTGTTCGGGTATGCGGGTCAATCGGGTCGCGGGTCAAAACATGTCATTTTTAAACGAGTCAATCGGGTTGCAGGTCGAGTCGGGTTGGCCTGTATTTTTCAAACGAGTTTTTTTTTTTTTTTTTCAATTCCAAAAACAAATCAATGACAACCTGTTTAGAGAGAATGAATAAAATTAATGACAACCTGTTTAGAAAGAATGAATAAAATCAATTAAACAAATCAAAAATAATTCTGACAGTTTTGAGCATGACAAAAATTCTTTATAGTCATAAATTCATGATGGAAAAAGTCTTCAATATTAATAACTCACTGTCAAAATGCATGTAATTACAAGTATATATTTTAAGTTTACATCACTAATAATATCATTCCCACAAAAGAATTAAAAAAAAAAAACTACATTTCATGGACCATGTCAAGTTATCAGCCTCCTTAAGTACACATGTTCCTGTTGCATTTAAAATAATAGTAAAGTTAGATTACTTAGAAAGATAAACTAAACAAAAAAAAGTTTTAAGAATAAACATAACATATTAAGTAAAGAAGAATAAGTAAATATGTTATAAGAATTACACTTCAATCTCAATTTACTCAACGTTGGTAGCAAATTCAGCACTGTAAATATTCATACTTGCAAATTGTAGCTCAAGTTGACCAATTTTGTCAGCATCTTTATCAACAATACAATATTTTAATATAATTTAAGGTACCATGAAAGCAAATCAATGAAGAATTAAATTTGTATGATAGAGGCCGAGAAAAGAGTAGAGGCGCAGAAATAAATGAGCAAAGGTGCAAGAGTCTTCTCTGAAAGACTGAAATTGTGAAAGGCTGAAAGCTCTTACCTCTTAGGTTGCGTTTGGTTGAATGTAAAATATTTTCCAAGTGTAAAATATTTTCAGGTGAAAATATTTTCGAGAAAAGAAAATATTTTCAAGTGTTTGGTTGCATTTCAAAAAATGCTTTGGAAAATATTTTCTAGTGTTTGGTTGTGTTCTGAAAATGCTATTTTTCTACTAGTTTCTCACATTTTCTCAACCATTTTCTCAGCTTCCAAACAAATTTCATAATAGAAAATTTCAATATATAAACTTAAAACAAACAAAAATCAAAACAAAACCAAACAAATATCAGAACAAAACATTTGTTAACACCAAAAACTCGGTCAAACGGAGAGAAGGAGGAAGAGAGAGTGATCGACAAGTGAGGGAAAGGGAGAGGTAGATCGAGAAAGAGAGAGATCGGGCATGGGTGGGTCATGTGGATCGGAGCTCATGGAGGAAGGATTGGAGCTCATGGATGTGGATCGGAGCTCATGGAGGAGGGATTAGAGCTCTTGGATGTGGATCGATCTCGTCGGTGCTGGGGTGCTGGTGTGCAATCTCGGTGGTGCTTGGATGAACAGAGCACTCACCATCGTGTGGAGGGGACGAGGACGGCGATCTGACCGATGCGATCGTGGGTTTGACGGCGTGATCTCTCTCTCTATTTGCGCGTCTGTGAATCCTTCTTTCTCTCCCTCTTTCTCTCTTTGCGCGTCTCTGGAAATGGTTTGAAGTGAAAATAACAACAAAAAATATTTTACGCCCCGTTGCCCTTATTTTACAGTCAACACTGAAAACATTTTCAATTTGACCCAATTTTCAGTAACAACCAAACACCCACTTTTACGGAAAAGCATTTCTGGAAGTGGTTTGAAGTTAAAACAAATGCACCCTTAGTGGTTTGTGCCTTTCAACCTTTGTGGACTACAGCTACTACAAGTTCTTTTTTTTTTTTTTAAATCAACTACAAGCCCTTAGTCTAGCCATTTACGGTGTTAGTAAATAGTGAGTAGGTTAGTGTACTAGACTACTAGACTACATTTGATTGAAATTGTGAGTCAAGTTTGTGAGCTTAGAGCTATGAAGTGTCGTATCAAATTGAATGATAATTTTTTTAAAATTTTTTATATAATAAATGGGTTGTCTTGTCTTATGTTTGTGAAGTGTGAACATCTATCTATAATCTATTGGTTTCGGTGTTCTGTGCTTTATGCACCTAACATTAGGACGTAGTCTAAATATTTTTTTAGCGAATTTTTTTAATGGATCGGGTTGACCCGCAAAAAAACGAGTTGGGTCACAGGTCAACCCGTTTTTGATTCGGGTAAAAAAATTTGGGTTCAAGTCAGGTATTTTTTGGGTCGGGTCGGATCAAAAAATTCTAACTTGTTTTACCATGTCTCTATATTATCTACCTATCTCAAAAAAAGAAAAAAAAAAAAAAAGAAAGAACGAAAAAAGTGAAAAGACAAGGAGTAAGATTGTGGAGTTGAGGTTTTGCTATAAACTTGGTTGGAGTCTAAAACCAACAATGGGAAGATTTTATACTCTTTATATACTATATCATTAACAATGGTTCAAAGATATCTATTGATAAAGAAATTTGAGAGTGAATTACATTTTAAATCCTATATCTTAGCAATTTCAAATTACATCCTACAATTTCAAAAATTTTAAATTAATTAATGAAATTTGATAATTAATACTATTACAAATTAAACCTAATAATATCACAAGTTCAAATTGATCCTCAATAAAAAGAAAATCATATAAATTAAACCCTAGAATTTTCGGATTTGATTGGAGATTTAAATTAATATGATTTCAAAATTTCAGTTTTGACTTACACAATTAAACAAATTTTTTTTTTTTTTTTTGAAAACACAAATTTATGATTTAATTTAAATTTAAAATTACAAAATTATAACGTTAAATCAAAGTACTAAAGTATAGATTTACCAAAAAAAAAAAAAAAAGTATAGATTTAGCCATATTAAAAGTCATGATTACATATCAAAACCACGAAACTTTCCACCATTGGCCCCCACAACACCTCTCAATTTCAACTACACTACACTCAAGTACCGCTGATAGCTATTGCATCAAATCCCGCTCCTCATCCGCCTTTTCCGCGTAATCAAAAAATTTTAAATTTTAACTCTCGGACCAAAATACCCTTCCATATTCTCCACAAAAAAAAAAAAAAAAAAAAAAAAAAGGTTCCTTTCAGAACCGGACCTCTCTCTTGCCTTTGCTTTTGCTAGTTTGCTTTTCTCATACACACACTCTCTCTTTTTTGCTCTTTCATTTTCCATCATCATTAAAATCACACATGATAAATTCACCGTCAAATCTCACTGATTCAAATACTTCAATGCCGGCTGAATCTTAACGCCGTTAACTAACTGCGACTCAGTAAATTCTCTCTCTCTCTGTCTCTATTTATTCAATTTCCCTAATAAATAGAAAATGTGAGTTGGATTTGTTTTTGAATTTTGAATTGTACAATCGACCAGTAATGGTAGGTTAATAACTCCCACACTGTGTTTTTGTTTGGTTGATAGGATTTCAAAAAAGAAAGAAAGAAAGAAAGAAACTAATAAGAGAAATTTTCTTTGAATTATTCTTTGATTTCTTTAAATCTTTTTTTTCCGTTGCTTTACTGGATTCTCTTTCTACAAGAAAAGTACTAGAACGGAATTATTATTATTATTTTTTTTGACCAGAAAAGCAGTGTTTGGAATTGTAAGTCATGCTTTTTTCTGTATGTTTTCTTTTTTATTTTTCTTTTTTTTTGGATTCTGTTTGGTTGCCGAGAAAATCAAGGAAATGGAGTGGAGTTTTAACTTTTAAATTTATGATACCTTGCGACTTTAGTTTTTTACATTTTGAAAATTTTCCGGCCATTTTCGTTTAGTTTCTTGGCATCCAAACCGTTCTTTCTTAGTTGTAGTACTGGTAGTTGCAGAATTTGACAATTTGTAGAAAAATAATGAGAGAAATACCTCGATCTTGTCGAATCCCGAAAAGGCTTTTTATATAGTTTGATTCTTTTTTTGGTGTCAGAGAGTAGTGGAAGGGTTTTCAGGGTAGTGTGAGAGTGATGAGGGCAATTTGGTCTTTTTTGACCACTAGCCTTAGCTTCATGGATTCTAAAAAGTACTAGTAGTAGTATAGGGATATTGAATCAGAACTCTGAGTCTCTCTGACACACTTGATTTGTAAATTGTGAATTATATCAATATTTTTTTGTTTCATTTTTATTTAATTTTTAATTTTGTAAACTAGTCGTTGGCAACGGTACCTGAAAGCTCTTCATAAAGATTTCCTAGTATTTAGCAACGTTTTTTTTTTTTGGTTTAAATAAATATTTTCATTAAAAAAGCCTACAAACACTTTGTTCAGTTTATTAATCTGACTTTTTTTTTTGGTGGGTGCAGGACTTGTTTAGATAATCACTTTTGTTGGAGCTCTGCTCTGTTACTTCAGCATTCAAATTTGCTTTGAGGATTTTCTTTGCAGCTAAAAAGGGTAGGAAGAAGTTCCTGAAAATGTTATTTTATTTTATTTATTATTATTTGTAGTGTGTTGCTTTTATTATTGTGATTGGTGTTATAGTCCCAAGTGTTTTTGGCATTCAATTTGTGTAAAACCATGAAATGGGTATGTGTAATTTTTGGGTTTGGGTTGATTTTTGTTTTTGTTGGGTTTTTTGGAATTGGTAATTTGATATAATGAGTCCTCTTGTAGATAAATCATATATGTTCTTCGTTTACAGAGTCAAGCTACTAGGCTGTTAAGGGTGTGGTTTTTTTTTCCTCTCTAAATAGTTGTTTGGCTGCTTGGGAAATGTAGGAGAAGGTTTTGTTTTTATTAAATTATAAATGGGTTTGTACGAAGTAGATTATTAAGGGAATGCTATTATTCCAGCCACTGTTGTTGCTTCACTGTTCAGTTCTTAAGGTTACTCTCATAATTATTATTCTCATGCTGCATGCTGTCATGCTTTATTTTCGTCCAAAATAAAATTTTGTTATAATTTCTTCCTCTGTTCACTTTTCATATCCTTTTCAATATTTTCAGCAATCTCAATCATGTTTTGGTGTGTTTCTGTGTTTCTTTTGTTTATGCCAGGTTCAGTGAGATCTCATTGGCTTTAGAGTTTGGCCTAAAATATCAAGACTAAAGGCTGGAAACTTTCATGAGCTAAGATTTACTCATGAAGAAGCTGTTCTTTTTCAGATCATCTGCATCCAGCAACGGGAGCGTTGATGGAGTTTCTCCACCATCAAAAGATAAGCGAGGTTATGGGGAGAACCCCTTGGAAAGTGGGATGAGTAGTAAAGCTAGTGACAGAGGTGATCATAGTTTCAGGAGTCCTAGGAACTTGTTTTCCAAATCTCGAAAGCAAGTATCTGATAGCCAGAGCTCTAGTTCCAGTTCAGGTCTTAGAAGGAGCCGCTCATTGTCATCAACTGCCTTAAGTGAAAGGCTGGGACAAACGGATTTGTTTTGCGTCAATGATCAAAGTAGATCTCCTTCTAGTAGTGCAAGTAGTGGTCGACATCAGCAATGTGATCATTCATCTCGGTGAGTCTACATTTATGAACCTGAACTTGTTGAATGAAGCTTATTTAGTTGATATAAACTTTGTTAAAAAATCATTTTTTATCATTTTGGCAATCCAGTATTAGAATTTGCTTCTTGAGACTGACTTTAATGTGCTTCCTTTATGTGTTAGTCGTCGTGCTTATACTCCTGAGAGGCAATACAAGGCAAAACAATTCGAAGAGCCAGCTATTCAAAATGCTCGCGGATTTGAGAGGCCTGGTTCTGCTGGTTCTTCCAGAACCTACAATGACTCGTCATCCATTTGCTCTAGCAATATTTCAAGTAAGATTGTGGACCGCTACATTGATGGGGAGCAGCAGCAGGAAAAAAGCAGGACTAATAACAGTTCTTCACAGAGAAATTATAATGGAAATGCTGGGAGGCTTCCCCCACGAGTTCAGTATACAGCGCCTACTTCCCCAACAGATAGTTCCAATGATAAACCAAGGGCTTGTTCCTTTAGGGAAGCTAAAAGTTCCCGGCTTCGTTTCTCATCTAAAGATTGGACAGAAAGAGGATTTGGGCATGAATCTCCTCGGAGACTTGCCAAGAATGTTGTTGAGAGACTCTCCCAGTCTAATGTTTTCCCCAAAACAAGTTCAAAGCCGTTTGACCTTGATGTTCCAATCACGATTGAAGATATCTATGGTAGACCCTTGGATAGGTGCTGCAATGCAAATTCAGATGTGGTGGCTGAAAAGATTTATCCATTGGATGAACCTTATGAAACAGTTAATGGGTATCGCGAGGAGGTTAACTCAGGCTTCCTTGGGCAGAATCTTTTTCACAGTGGTAAAAGTGAGGATGTGAACTCTGATGAAATTGAAGATGACACTGATGCAGGACTAAGAATAAGATCCAAAGAAGCTGAGCGGAGGGTCATGCTTCTTTCTGAAGAACTTGAGCAGGAAAGTTTTCTTCGAAATTGTGGGTTTGATGTCTCATCATTGATTCAAAAAATTAGAGACCTAACAGAGGATAGGATAAGCTTGTCACTTGAGGTTTCAAACCTTTTACAGTCTCAAATTGCTGAGAGGGCTTCTGCTAGGGAAGAACTCAGATGGGCAAAGGAAGAATTAGAGGCCCAAACCCGACGATTAGAGAAAGAGAAGAATGAGTTGCAGTCAGGATTGGAAAAGGAGTTAGACAGAAGGTCAAGTGACTGGTCATTCAAGCTTGAGAAATATCAGTCAGAAGAGCAGAGGCTCCGTGAGCGAGTTAGAGAGCTTGCAGAGCATAATGTCTCACTTCAAAGGGAAGTTTCATCCTTTGACGAGAGGGAAAGAGAGAGCAAAAGCATAATAACAAATTCAGGGGAACAACTTCATGACCTCACCACAAGTGTGGAAGAACTAAAAGTGGATAATGAAGACTTACGACAGAATCTCTCTGAACTACAGGAGAAATATAGAGCAGCAGAAGAAGATCGTGAATGCATCCATAAAAATTTTGAAGAGAAGGATAAAGAGTGCAAAGAGCTGCATAAATCTATTACAAGATTACTAAGAACTTGCAGTGAACAAGAGAAGACGATTGATGGGTTACGAGAAGGTTTTAGTGAGAAACTTGGGGAGGATCAGACAGTGGAGAAGTTTGATAAGCATATGGCGAAATTACAGATGGAGCAAATGAGGCTGACTGGAGTAGAGCTTGCTTTGAGAAGGGAATTGGAATCTTGTAGGCTTGAAGTTGATTCTCTTCGACATGAGAATATATACTTACTAAACCGCTTGAAAGGAAATGGGTACGAAAATTTTGCTTTAACTTTCAAGCTAGATAAAGAAATGTGGACCCGCCTCTGTTGCTTACAGAATCAAGGGCTTTTGATGCTAAATGAGAGCACCGACTTATGTTCAAAGTTACTGGAATTCATCAAAGGGAAAGCAGGCCAATTTCTTCCAGATGCTAAGCATGGTCTGGAAGTTATCAAGAATGGTTTAGGTGCACAATTTGTTGTTGAAGCTGAGGTGAAACTTCAGGGATTCAAGCGTGGAACTGAGAGCCTGACAAGGAGTTTGCAGATGATGTCTACTTTGTTGCATGAGAAGTCCACTCCGGGTGCTTCCAAATTACAGTCACAGTGCACTGATGCTGATGGATTGGTGCAACAAAACGATCAAACATCAGAGGTTAATTGCTGCTAATTTGTTATTTTAGGCCAGAATGTAGAATAGGAAGTTCTTCATTGTCTATTACCTATGCTTTTTTATACCCTTGTTAACATGTTTACTTGAATTGATCTGGGGTTGGTGAGTTGTTTTCGCATTGATGCTGATTGTTGGTGTTTTTTATTATATAGGATGTTATAAGATCTGAGCTTAAAGCAGAAACTTTACTAACTAGTCTATTGAGAGAGAAGCTGTATTCTAAAGAGCTGGAAGTTGAGCAGTTGCAAGCTGAACTTGCAACAGCAGTAAGAGGCAATGACATTCTCAGATGTGAAGTCCAAAATGCACTAGATAACCTTTCCTGTGTCACTCATAATTTGAAGGATCTTGAACTTCAGGTAATTCTATACTTCCATCTCCACTTTGGAAAGTTGTACTTGGAAAAAGTTGAGGTTTTAAAAACTGTACTTTGGTTGGAAAAGTGCGGTTCTAAACTGAACTTTAGCGGGCACTTAATCCTATTAATCCATGTGTATTGTGTATGCACGTGTTTGCTGTTTATATTACTTATTTGATTGTCTATCTTTATTTCCCACTCTTCAACTGTTTATTTTCTGATGGAAGTTGATATGTCTAACTTTCAAAGTATACTTCTTTTTCTATGTGATTGTATATCTACTTGTGCGTAACCTGGGCTTACTTAAAGTAACGAGGTCAACTAATGGTATGTTTGGTTAGATGAATTTAGTTCTGGACTAAGACTAGAGTATGGTTAGTGCAAGGTAGAACAACAAAGAGATGTTGTAGAATAAAGAGACTTTAGAATAAGATGGATTAATATGTACATCGAATGTGGCTAGGGAACGTTGAAAGCTAATTATTTTCATTATCTTTGAGAGATATTCATAAGGGTGACTGGTGAGTATGTGTGAAACATGCTTTGTGGTTTCAACCGCTTGGCAAGAAGGCATTCAAAAAATGCATGATCATAAAGAGGATGTTTATCTGGATGATTGGCAAGACAAGAAAAGATAGAATACGGTGTAATTTTCTGTTCTTTTAGGAGTTAAAGGCTGCACCAAGGAGTTGAGGTTACGATTTAGTTCAGTAGTATGGTGGACTTGGTCCTAGGACCAATGATTAACCCGATGAAGATGGGTTCATGAGCTATTATTTTCAAAGGTGACATACTGGACAAAATTGATTTAGGTGTTATTTTATACATATGTGTATTTCCACTAGAATTTGCATCTTGTTTGCACTGAAATTCTGGTCGTCTCTGAACTTATTCAATTCTGGTTATATTTTTTGTGAGTAGTTTCTAGTAAAGGCAGAACCAACTACATTAAGAAGCTAAAAATTGTTTGTTAGTTGAGCATTGATGTGCTTGAAGAATCAAGATACAGTATTTGTTTCATTAAAATACACATCGGAATCAGGGCACTAGATATTTTCATGAAGATGCACTGCAAATTATACTAGAAGTGGATCACATCCACTGCAGTTATTTCAGTGGCAATTAGGATTTGATCATTACTGAAGCTGGAACAGCGCGCACACACACATATATATAGAATTGGTAAGTTGCACATGCACCTGGTGCGTCTTTAACTCACAACCTCACTTTATATCCATTATTATGGGAAGAGGATGTCATATGAGCTAAGAATTCATTGGCAGGTACGGTAACATTTTTATATTGTGTTTAAGGTCTGATGGCATGACACTTGCACATCTGTGCTATATACTTGATACAGCTTTCTCCATTTTTTTTCACCTTTGTTTAGGCATCCTTTTGGTTTCTACCTTGTGTCATTGTACTTGGAAGTAACGTCCTAGGAAGTTTTTTCACCCTCAAGAGCTTACGATATTTTGCAAATAGATAGAGTACTCCACTTGTTATCATCTAACCAATTGATGCTTATGAAATTTTACAGTATTGCACCTTTACTTCTTGAAAGTCTATCACTAGTTCCTAGTCTTTGCCTTGTCAAACTTCAAAAGTTTCTTTCTCCTTTACAACAGATGATGCGGAAGGATGAGAATTTAAACCAGCTTGAAAGCAACCTTCAAGAATCGTTAAAGGAATTAACAATTATGAGAGGGATACTGCCAAAAGTTTCAGATGAGAGAGATTTGATGTGGGAGGAAGTGAAGCAATACAATGAGAAGAATATGTTATTGAACTCAGAGGTTAATGTACTGAGGAAGAAGATAGAGGCCCTTGATGAAGACGTCCTTCTGAAGGAAGGTCAGATTACAATCTTAAAAGACTCCCTAAGGAAAAAACCTTTTGATCTTCTTGCCAGCCCTGATTCTTTGCAAGATTTCCTGCTGGAATGATAGCTGGATATTTCATTAGGGAGGATAAATCACACTGTCCATAGTCCAATACTTTTGTGCTTGAGGCTGCTCCTTCTCTGTATGTCAGCCTGCACTGGAAATATATCCTCAAGATTTAAATGAGCCCTTATTATTCTTTAATTTTCTTAAACTTAAACAATTAATGATTTTTTCTAGTAAGTAATAAATATATATATATATTTATATAATGAGAAGCTTTATACTAGCCTTGATGCAAGTAAAACTACTGTTCTTAATATTCTTAATGTTTTGGTTCTTTCATGGTTTATTGAACATACTTTAGTAAATGAATGATAAGAAGGGTGGCTATTTTGGCTTGGTTGATTAATTAGGATGCAAGTTGATTAGAGATGCTTATAGGTGGATAACACCTATGCAAAAAACACCTAGTTCTCTCAAATAGCACTCAAGGCTACATATTTCATTAACTTCAAAACTAACTGATTACAACAGAAGGTTAAATGCCTATTTATACAGGCTGTATCAGAGTGCAGCCAAAAAATCAACCTGATCTGATCTTATCTACTGTTGAACTAGACTAAATAACCACTTAACATCCTGACTAACATATTACAAAAAGTTCTCAATGTTTACTGCTCTCTAGCAACCTTTAGCCTACTATTTCTTGCATATTATTATTATATAGTATTCTTATAGTTATTTCGTGTGCACTATCCTAACACAACGCTCTTTTGTGTGCAGGTAGTGCCAGGCGTGCTAAAATGTCGACGCCGATCTTGTTTGTTACCCCAGGGTAGGCTAGATCCACGGATCACCCGTTACATAACTGAGGTGAGTTTGAAAGGATTATTTAAGGTTCCAGAATTGGAAGTTGATCACGTGTTGATCACAGCATTGGTCGAGCGTTGGAGTCCGGAGATGCACATGTTCCACTTACCTCATAGAGAAATGGGTATCACCTTACAAGATATTGAGGTGATGCTAGGGGTTCTCGTTGATGGGTTGCCCGTGGTTGGGAAGACAAAGTTGAATTGGAGTGCGTTGTGCACTCAATTATTGGGTTATCAACCTCCAGACCCGATATCGCACCCCAATGAAAACAAGTCTATCCTTGTTGGGGAAAGGATAAGAGTCAGCTGGCTTCAAGCACGGTTTAGAGGTCCCCTAGCTGCGGATGCTACTGACGCTGTAGTGCAGCAACATGCCTATTATCACATACTGGTTTGGGTGGTGTCCATAGTGTTTATGGACAAGTTGGTAGACCGGGTGTCGGTGATGCCTCTACAGTTCTTGAACCCAATCAGTGATGCGAAGAAGTATAGTTGGAGTAGTGCAGCATTAGCCTGGCTGTATAGGCACCTATGTAAGGCATCAGAGATGAAGGCGATGCAGATTGGAGGAGCAGTGATATTGGTGCAGCTGTGGGCGTATTCGAGGTTCCCAATGATATGCCCTATTACAAGGCCGCCACAACAGCTGGTGCAGGCAGGTCCCCTCACCAATAGGTACGTTCTTTTTTTTCTTTTCTTTTTTTCATAATTCAATTTAAGCATGTGTTAGTGAAAAGCATAATTTAGTTTCCTCATTAGGGACATTTCCCTTCAATTTTTTTCGTGTTTGCATTCTCCATTAGCCAAATGTAGAGAAAAATATGGAAAAGCAGTTTTGCTTCATTCTGCAACAACACTGCAAACATAGATGCTTGTCGTTGAAAAAGAAAACTAGTAAATATGATCTATGAAATTAATCCTCTCCATCAAATTCAAGATTTAGAAAGAACACTAGAAATTTAAAAACATGAAAACCGGTAAAAATCAACAGTGCAGGAATAGAATGATAATGTTGGCCATGTTCATCTTATTTTCATTGTCTATCAATTTTTTTTGAGGCTCTATGCCATATGAATTTTAACAGCTTCTTTGCACAATGATGAAAGTGAATAAATTAGTGGCATAAGTATTGGGCTGATCAATAAATTACAAGAATTCCATGTGCTATCAAACCACTGTTTCTCGTTCAATTTATGTTTCAATCTTCTTTGAGAGTATAATTTTTGCTTCAGATTTGTGTAAATAACTAATGAGAATTGTCCAAAACTGTATGTTTACTAGATGGAAAGGGCCAAAGTGCATGACAGAGCATGCCATTCATGTGCTAGTTGCGTAGGTGCCGATAGCACATTTGTTCAGGTAACAATCTGATGTTACTCCGTAGGTGTAGGTATCACATGCTACAACTTGCAGAAGAACTGGCCGTCGCAACCAACAAGCAACTCACACCAATGAAACGTAATAATGTCCTCAATTACGAGGACTACCTATCAAAATGAATACCTATGTAAGGCATCGCTAGCTGGGTTCTATGTGGTGTGTGTATTATGTCTAGGATTAAGTTAATAATGTTAGTACCGTTAGTGTTCAATATGCAGTGCATGCATACTGATGGCATCGTGTGTAAGAATATTTAAGTTTTCTGTGTTATGTGTATAATAAATTGGTTCGATATGAAGTACATGCATATTGAAAAACATCCTGTGTGAGAACATTTAAGTTTTATGTGTTATGCATATAATAAATTGTCTACCTCTTTACCTTAAGTAGTCATTCAAGATTACAAATAATGTGCATGCTTGTACTGACAATAATAAGGTTTACATTGTCCCCTAAAAGTAAACATTGTTCTCTACATAGTACGAACACAACAACAGTGACACACATACATCTAAAACATAGTTAACGAAAATAGTTATACAACAAAGTCCAATTAGACCACTACACAATTACTCTTCATCTGACATCTCCACGTCCGACTGATAAATGTCTGCTGCAAAAAGTGATTGCATGTATTGTGCTTGCTCGTACAACTTACACTCCACTAACTTTTGAATCTCGACTTGGGTCCGATATCGATTAAGATGTATCTTCATTCGATTATTTTCTTCTCTTATGCGGTTCAATGCTCTACGAAGTTTGTCTATCGTGACTCTTGGCATCTGCGATGCGAGTTGCCAAGGCACTGGCAACTTATAACCGACCAACTCATCATAAAACATTTCCTGTTCACAGAGTAACCAAGCCCACTCCTGCCTCATGGTATTGTGAACCCATGCACTATTTCACAGATTCAGATCGATTAGATAGTTGAACTCATCTTCCAATACCCAGCAATGACCCATCGCGGTGAACACATCGTGAGGCCTGTAGATTAAAGGGTTGCCAAAACCAGACATTGACACTGAATACAATAACATCAAATGATCGAGTTAACAGTGTGCATCAACTATTTGTAAATAATGTATAGCAGCATAAAATGGTACGCAACAAAGACATTCATAAATTTATGTACTATTACATGCTAGAAATTAAATGCTAACACTCACATGTGACCATAACGTAAATATATGAATATTTGTACCCTGGTGCATAATGCATAGGACTGTGTCAATTAAAGATGATGCTCTATTCAAGTACACTGCAACTACTGCACACATGTTGAAATATCACTGTAACATTGGGAACATGGATAATCCTATTCATATATTGTTTTTCCAGCCTGTATTGACATGACAAGCCCTAATAACTCATATATATTATAATGCTTGGACCATGAAATGAGGTTATAAATGCACCACAATAATGATTTATTTCTACCCCACTAACTTCTTAGATTGATTAAGCTATAAGTTGCAACGCCTTAACATCAAATCGTATAGTGCGAAACAAGTTTGGATCTACTTCAACAAATGCATCATCACAAGTTACAACAAAGCAACAACTACAGACATACACAGACCAATATGGAGGGAAATGGGTTGGAAAGAAAAGAGATTTCGTTAATTTTCCAATATACACGTACTAGAGTCTTGGAAGCGTCGGACACATCATGGTCGGCAAACCTACAAAACTAAGTATAGATACCACCGCAATAGAGTTCACCACAGCAGAACCACCATGGTCAATCCTATACGAGAAAAGGTGTGAGTTGGAGGTATATTGTCGATGGCATGGGTTACGAGTTCCTAAGGCATGTTCAGCTGAGTTACCTAGAGATGAACCTACCAGCATACTTGCTCGTCTTGAACATGAGAACAATCAAATACAAAGGCAACTAGACCATTTTCATGCAATTCAAAAAGCTAGGAAACATCTATAGGGGAAGGCGCAAGGGTGAGCCATCAAGTCTATTAATGAAATTACTTTGTTAGATGATGAAAAAGATATTTTAAACTTCTCAGATTCAAGCATTGATGATTTCTAAAAATTTCTACCTACAAAGATTAGACGTTGTTGTTAATATCTACACGTTGTGTGTAATACGAAGTGTTATTGTTAATGTCTGACAATGATGATTATGTACGTTCAACTTTTGCAAAATAAGAACTTCTGCTTACTACCTACATACACCTTTGGTTGCATAATGCAAATTTCTATTTTTTAAATTTTCATTTTTCAACATGAAGTATGAAATGCATTAAGATTTACTATTCATGACTTCTAGCAAATCTAAAGATTTTCATTTTTTGTAATTAAAATTTACAACACCAAAGAACCAATATAACCCCAATGTACTCACATAACACTCATTCAACAAAATACCAAAGCACAAGCAATACAATCTATCAAACAAATTTTTTTCTCTAATATGAAAATACATTATGGATGATAAACTTTCGCAATATCTAAAACTACTCCTCACCTACACCATAAAATTCTCTACGTGCATCAAATTCTGATATGAGTTTTTTACCTGAGATGATAGAGAGATAACACTGAATCCAAGGATGTATAGCTATGGATCTGTTAGGAGAAGCTGTGAGGAAAATGAGGAAAATATGTGAATTTGTGAATGGAGAAGTGTATAGCAGCATTACTCGATTATTTTGAGGTCGAGTAAGCTTTAGTGTACTCGATATTCCTTTAATCGGGTTACATACACGACAAAAAAAATTCATGTGCAACTTGGTGATGTAAATTTTCCTCAAGAACTCGATTTTATTAGGATCGAGTTTTGGCTTAATTAAAAATTTGGGAAAGGCCACGATGGAAATCCAGCGTGGCAAAAACGTGAAATAAACTCGACCATAGTAAAATCGAGTTACATAGAACCCGATTTTAGTATAGTCAAGTATTGTGGATAAGTCGATTGTTAGATAATCGAATACTAAAACAGGGACACAGACTTAAATAATTTGAAAACAGGAACATATTGCTGTTATTTTCGCAAAATAAGGGAAAAAGCCCAATATCCCCTAACTAATTAATACCTAACTAATGTCTAACAAAATTATTAAAAATGCGAATAAGTACCACAATGGGAGATGGACTGATGGAGTTTTAAAATTGGAAAATTCTCGAAGCTTTACGTTTTTCGGTCTTGGCAATTTCTCACATTGCTGGCTGCAATTCTGCTCTTGGTCAAGATGGCAATGCAAGCAGTTTGCTTGGTTTATAGTCACACTCACATACTTCATATGAACACCACATAATAATTTATCTCATTGCTTCTCTTTTATATAAAGAGTAATGCTACATACAATAAATTTCACAATAATTGAATTAACAAGTTTTTATTAGATCTCATTTGGGTTCATTACTAATATTAATTTATTATCTATCATTAACAATCTGTCACCTTAACAGTTGTAAAATATTAGTAACATTTTTCTTTTTGGGGCTTGAGAATTGAGATGTATAGGAGAAAGTTTATGTAAGCTTTCTCACTAGGACACCAAAGGAAGTTTCAATAAGTTTCAGTGCTTGTTTAAGGAAAAAGTTGGTTGGGTGGTTGCTTTAAAAGGAGAAATTCTTTTTTGGGAGAATATCATGCTAGAAATGTTACGTCCACAACATTTTTACAACAAATTTTACTAAACCTGTAACAATCTGCTAACTAAGATTTATTATGAAAGTATTGTAAAAATATTGTGAATATAACATTTCTGATATCACGTTGATAAGACTGTAGACTATAGTGAACTAGTGATAGTTTGTTATCGATTGATGCGTGCTCAGATTTTTTTGCTCTCTTCTCTAATTAATAAGATGGGTTTAGAGACTTTTCATTTTATTAAAGACAACTTGTTCCTTCTTTTGTATTGGATATGTGATTAATTAGCACAATGTGTATGGGCCTCACTCTTTATTAATGATGTTTAGGGTTATCTTTAGATGAGTCACTATTAATGGTCTGAATTCTAATTTTATTTAAGATATTAAATAATTCACATGGAAAACGTAATTAATAAGGAATGGATATGAACGATTAAACTAAGCATCGGTTACATTTCTGCCTAGTCATAATTTCTTTTCTTTAGACTAGTCTCTTCACATGTGGTTGATTATAAATTTGAAAATGGGGTAGAGTCACTTAAGAAAGAGATTAGGTTGATGGTAACCTTTTTTATTTATTTATTTATTATTATTATTACTAAATGACAAATTTGATGCTTTCTTACCAGGCGTATTTGTCACACAATCATTTTGACATGGAAGAAAAAACATTTTTTTCTAGTTTTTTTTTTTTTTTTTGAAAAAAATGAGGGTCTTATTTAGAGTATAAAACTTAACCAGTGCAACCACAAAAAAAAAAAAAAAAAAAAAAAAAAAAAAAAAAAAAAAAAACTTATGAAAAAAAATTTACTTCTAAACTGGTTAGGAAGAAAATCCCTTCAACCTATTGTGACAATTAGTGTTCATGTTTACTTTTAGTTACATAACTCATTTAATGAGTCAAGTGACTTTTTTTTTATAAGGTCAAGAAACTTGTTTAAGTAATACACATTGATGAGTTTCATATATTACCAGTAATAAACCAAAGGAGATTCCTCCAAACCAGCTTGGAAGAAATCTCTATCCTAAATTAATACCAAAGCCAACAGTTAATCAATTTGTATCCTGTGACACCCGCTCTCATGTCTAGATCTTAAGAGTTTACGCTGTGTGCACATGGCTAACAAGCAAAGAAACTGAATTTAATAAAATGTTAGAACATCCAACACACAAATTTATTTATTTTTGGTGGAGAGGCCTAACTATCTAGTCATCAAACTAAATTAAAGTCACAACTAACTAATGTGAGACTTTCTATCAGGTGTTTTGATCAAAGGAATTCGTACACCATAATATAATAGTATGTAATATAATGGAAAATTAGCTATCATCTCTATAAAGTCTACTGTAAGGTTGAATTTATTCAACCATGTGTTGGCTTTATTCCGTGCCAAATTTGCTTGTAATTTAGCAATTAGAAATCCTATATTTAGGTGGGAATAATGTAAGGGTTGTGTATGAGAGAGTGTGAAGAACTGATCAAGTGTGTGCATTCAAGAGCATTCTCGCGACTGGAGCTTGCAACTGACTTGCGAGTGGTGACTCGCTAGAAGTGTCACACGTGTGAAGCACGCAGGAAGTTGAAGGGCCAGTACAGTTGGATCACTACAGGATAAAAAGTACAATTTGGCCATTTTGTTACTTGGCGATTGGAACTCACGACTCATCCCAGTCGCGAGTCACTTACCAAAGCCCCCTGTTTTGCAGAAAAATGACTTTTCACATTCCTTCTCATACCCTACTATAAATACCCTTATACCCACAAAATGTAGAGAGTTTCTAGAGAGAATTTTGAGAGATAAACCCTAGAGAACAACAAGATTGATTCATCCACAATCTTATACCTTTGATTCTCAAATTCCTCTACTCTCACCCTCTCCATTGTCATACCCTTGAGAGGATCTTTAGTCAAATCCTTACCTCATCATATTCATATCAGTGAGAAGGTTATTTGGTGCTTGGGAAGCAGTTTAGAGAGGACCAATTCATTTTGGTTGATGCAATGGGCTTATTGCGGGATCCGATAAGTTAGAGAAGACAAAGTTAGGCTTAACCCTGTTGGAGCAAGAAGCTTGGAAGGCTTAGGTGCATCAGGTAGATTAGGCTTGGAGGGTCTTTTGCTATCCATGTATCCCAACTGATTTTCTAGTGGATCATTTTACCGTTTAGAGGGCGGCGGAGAGGTTTTTCGCCGAGTTCTTCAATTTCCTCTTCGATAACACGTGCCGGTGTTATCTTACGTTTGCTTCTCTCTATCCCTTACTCTTTGTATTTAATTACTGCTATGTTGTGATTAAATTATGGCTTAGAGTAGTTTGTTTATTTGGGTATAGCTTATATTTATCATTCCGCACATATATTGTTTGAATATAAGCTTGTGTTGGTATTATTGAAATTGGGGGTCTAAACATTCACTAGTGTTTTACACACCAAGTGAGCTTTCAATTGGTATCAAAGCGGGCATACTTTGACGGATTTCTATATCCTTAGTGTGATCCTTGACCCCTAGGATGGATAGGTCTCAATCCCTTAATGCACCTCCCTTCTTTGATGGTAGTAATTACGCCTTTTGGAAAGTGCGTATGCATGCATTTTTGTGCTCTATTGATGAGAGCGTTTGGGATGCTGTTAAGAATGGTTGGACTAGGTCGGAGGCTACCAAATTTGAAAGTTCAATTAGTGTGTAAAACACTAATGAATGTTTAGACCCCTAATTTTAACAATACCAACACAAGCTTATACACAAACAATATATGTGCGGAATGATGTATATAAGCTATAACCAAATAGGTAAAACACTCTAAACCATAATTAATCACAAACACAGCAAAAATTAGAAGGTAAAGAGTAAGGGAAGAGAGATGCAAACACAAAGATAACATTGGCACGAGTTATCGAAGAGGAAACTGAAGAACTCGGTGAAAAATCTCTCCGCTGCCCTCCAAGCAGTCAAATGATCCACTAAAGAATACAGTTGGGATACATGAATAGCAGAAGACCCTCCAAGCCTAATCTACCCAATGCACCTAAGCCCTCCAAGCTTCTTGCTCCAACAGGGTTACGCCTAACCTTGTCTTCTTTAGCTTCCCGGATCCAGTAATAAGCCCATTGCATCAACCAAGTAAATTGGTCATCTCTAAACTACTTCCCAAGCACCAAAATACCTCATCATAGATATGGGTATGGTGAGATAAGGATTTGGCAAAATGTACCTTTCAAGGATATGTCAATAGAGAGGGTGAGAGTAGAGAAATTTGGAGAATCAAATAATGAAGATTGTGGATGAGTCAATCTTGTTTTTCTCTAGGGTTTCTCTCTCAAAATTCTCTCTGGAAACTCTCTACATTTCGTGGGTATAAAGGTATTTATAGTAGTGTATGTGAGGAATGTGAAAAGTTAGGTTTCATCCAAACAGGGCATTCTGGCGACTCAGACTCGCGACTGGAACGAGTCGTGAGTTTGAGTCGTGAGCTAACTGCCTGGCCAGACTGTATATTTTTGTCCTATAGTGCTCCAGCTATCGTGACCCTTCAGTTCCCTGCATGCATCACACGTGTGCCACTTTGGCGACTTGCCAGTCACGAGTCAGTCGCGAGATCCAGTCGCGAGACTCCTTTGATTTGCACACATCTTAAGTTTTCTTCACACTCTCTCACACATAACCCTTACATGATTCCCACCTAAATACAGGGTATCTAATTGCTAAAATACAAGCAAATTTGGCACGGAATAAAGCCAACACATAATTGAATAAATTCAATCTTACAAAATCTACTTGGGATAAGGCAGCCCTTGCAGCGGCTAATGCTAATAGTAAAGCTTTAAATGCTATATTTTGTGGTGTCTCACCAGATGAATTCCACGGGATCTCTCATGTGACAATTGCTAAGGAGGAATGGGAAATCTTGGAGACCACATATGAAGGCACCAAGAAGGTGAAAGATACAAAGCTACAAATGCTTACCACTCGCTTTGAAGAATCAAAGATTAGCGAAGATGAGGCATTTGACTCCTTCTATGGAAAATTGAATGAAGTGGTGATTGGCAAGTTTAACTTGGGAAAGAAGACGGAGGACTCCAAGGTTGTTAGGAAGATCCTACGATCATTGCCAGAGAGCTTCCATGCCAAGGTCACCGCCATCGAAGAGAGCAAACTCCTTGATAAGATAAAGATTCAAGAACTCATCGGTTCTCGTCAAACATATGAGCTATCTCTACCATCACAAAGGAAGAGCAAATCTCTTGCTCTTAAGACGATCAATGAGAGAGTTGAAGCTCAAGATTCCTCGGATGAGGATGAGGTTGAAAAAGAGGTGGCGTACCTTGCAAAGAACTTTTTTCAAGTTCTTAAAATTCAAGAAGGATGGGAAGTCTTTTGAGAAAGGTAAATTCTCAAATTTCAAGAAGGACAAGAAAGACTTCAAGAAGAAAGACTCCAAAGACTCATCTCCATCTCAAGCAGTCACTCACTATGAGTGCAAAGCGCATGGCCATGTGAAGAAAGAATGCCCTACTTATTTGAAGGCAAAGGGTAAAGTCTTTGTTACAACTCTAAGTGACTCGGATAGCTCCAACTCCGATTCAGAAGAAAGTTGTGATGGAGAAGGAAACTATTCCGCGTTTATGACCATTGCACCCGTGGACTCTTAGGAAGATTTGAGCACTCTAGTGGAAGGGCTCGACGAGCACACCGAAGTGGAGTCTATGAGGGTTGGAGAGGAATCCGATGATGAAGATGAAGAATGCATTTATGAAGATGAAGAATGCATCTATGAAGGAGCAAAGGGATTGCAGGAATCCTATAATTCCCTTCTTGAGAAGACCGGAGAGTATACTAAAGTGGCTAAGGTAGCCATTAGAAAAATGAAGAAAGTAGAACAGGATTACAAGAGTATACTTGTGAGGTATAAAGAAACAAAATGTGAAGTTGAAATGATGAATGAAGAGCTAACGAATGCCTATTCTAGGATCAAGTTTCTTGAGCTTGAGGTTATTCAAGCTAATGCCAAAGTGGAGTGTGTTGCTTCAAAGAAACTTGATAAGGTGCTTGCATATCAAAAGCCCTCTTTCGATAGAAGTGGCTTGGGATACACCAGAGAAAGTAGCTCAAGCGTTAATGTGTCTAAGGAGATGAAGTTTGTTAAAGCCAAAGAACCGGCGGTTACAACCCCTCGTGTTGAAAGTGTGAAAGTTGAGAAAAAGCCAAATGTGGTTACTCAAAAGGTTTTGACAAAGCCTCCAAATCCAATTGTGGCCAAGCCCAAAGAAAAAGGGAAGTCTCTTCTAAAGGCACAAAGAGGTCCTCAAACTCAACACTTTTGTCATCACTATGGAATCCGAGGACATACTAGGCCAAATTGCCACAAGCTTCAAGCATTGAAGAATGCAGGTTCTCAAAGGCCAAGAGGACAAGGAAAGGGCAAGGGGAATCACAAGCAATCAAAAGGGTAAGAAGTAGATCCCGGTATTGGTGATGTGATGAAGATGATAGACACAATCAATTCTTGTATGACCAACTTCACCCTATGGTTTGAGAATCGTCACTCAAGTACCCAATCCTCTAAGGATATCACCCCAAATGCACGTGCCGTGTGGGTGAAGAAGGGTACTCATGCATAAGCATTATAACATGTCCATGCATTAATTCTTTCGATATGTTGTGACATTGTTGGTTGTTTGCTTATAGTTTTTTTTTTCCCTAGCATGTTTTAACTGTTTTTGTTGTTTAAAAGCTTTGAATGTTTTTTTTGTTTTTTATCAATCTTTACTTGCTTTGTGTCAAAAATCCAAAAACACATAAAATGTAGAAAATCCAAAAAGTTTGATTGGCATTATTGTGTATTGTCACACGCATGCTTAGCTTTGTACCTCCGTACTAATGGCTTTATGCATTTACGAGCTTAGCTTGCTCTTTATGCATTCATATCTTTGTGGGAAAAATCCTAACATCTATGTGATTGTTGTAAATTGATCTTCAAACTTGTCATGAATGATTAGTCAATAGTTTTGTTGATCTTGAGACATGCATAGACTTGTACTATATATCTTCTCACTCTTTTATGTTTTTGCTTATAGCTCAACCAATGTCAAATCTCAAAAAGAGATAATGAGCTGCAAAAGCCGTCGCACATACTAATATTTGACTAGGAAAAAGGGAAAGCAACTTGTATTGAAAATGTATGGTACCCAAAAAGCCAAAGGCTTACTCTCAAAAATGAAATACCAAAGGCTTACTCTCAAAAATGAAATATCAAAAATTTCAAGCATTGATCTCAAAAAGAGATGTCATGTTCTAAAAAGATCAAATGTTATGAAGTGTAAGAAGGCAAATGAAAAGCTTCAAAGTTATGTAATCAAGTCTTTGTGGGAGGTCATATATGCTCATTTCTATAATTGAGATTGGTCACTCTACTTAGTGCTAATTGTGTATGCCTTGGTTGAATTGATCATTGAAGCTTCATGTTAGACTAAGGACTATCTCACATTTGATACCCACCCACAGCACACATGTCTATGTTCAATAAATGCCTTATTCATTTGTGTGATTGTACTTAATTAAATGTGTTGTACATAATCATATGTTGATCAAACACAAAAAGATTTTTGAGTATTTTAGTTGTTTTTGAAAAGTGTTTTGCTTCAAAATTTTTCTCAAAAATCCAAAAATTTTCAACTCTGCCTTTTGGTGACTCACTCGCGAGTCATGCGAGTCACGAGGCCCTAGTCATGAGCTTACACAGAAGGTTTCACGACTCCCTAGCAAATGAGACTTCCAGTCGCGAAAAATATTAGAAATTTTTTCAAAAATTCTAGGTTTTTGTCATTTTCGCGACTACTTCGCTAGTGGAAGTCCAGTCGCGAGGTTACTCAGAGAGGTTCACGACTCACTGGCGAGTGGAAGTCCCAGTCGCAAAAAAGACTTAGAGAAATTTTTCAAAATCTTGCACAAGGGATTTTGGTGACTTGCTCGCGAGTCATATGAGTCGCGAAAAACGCGTGTTTTGCACAAATAGGGTTAAATCTCAAACAGTTTTTAAAAAACTTTTCAGTTTCCCTCACATCACGTGCAAATCTCTCTGTCTTCTCCGCCTCTCCCTCTCCCAAAACTGCCATTTTCACTCACAAAACCTCCATTTTCCTCTTCAATTTTCTCTCAATCTTCAAGAAAAGGTATGGGTTTTCAATTGTTTTCACTCTATTTCAAGTTTAAAGCCTTCTTTTTCATGGATTTGTTGTTTATATTGAGATATGGATATATGGTTGATGAATATGGGTTTCTGATGTTTTTGTTGAGTTTGATATATGGGTTTTGTTGAGTTTCATAGTATAATGCTAGTTTTACATGTTTATACTACATGCTCATGCATTTTGCTATAATTTGTGTTGTGTTGTGCATATCATGTTGATGATAAAATGTCTTATAGATGTTTTTGTGTGTATTTTTGGACTCCATTGAGTACAAAAATTGTGGGGATAATCATGTTTCTTTGTCTTTGAAACATCATATGATTATGTGTTTTCACACATTTCCTCTTGCATGTTTTCATGCCTTAGTTACACACTTTTGCATATGATGCACACACACACAATCTTTGACATGTTGAGTGAATAATGCCAATGATTCTATCATGTTGTGATGCACACACTCTTTAAATTCCAGTTTTTGGGGTTTTAATTCAAAGTTTAGGTTTTGGTACTAAATTGTTGCTAATCAAGTTTGTTGCTGCGTGTTTTTCATCTTGCTCTTTGCTATTATATGATCTTTGCTTGAAGATGTCTCCCTTCAAGAAGTCAGCTGTGAAAGGAGGAAGCAACAAAGGAAAGGAACCGGTAATTGATCTCAGCAGCTTCTCCCCTAAGTCGAAGAAGACTTGATTTTCAGCTGGAGTGTATGATGACACTCGTTTTAGATCATATGCCGCATATCAAGCATATTTGAATCACTTCAAGGGTGCCCCCATGTTGATTGAAAGGGTTGTTGAACAAGCGTCTCTTCTCGATACAAACATTCCCAGATGGTTCACCTCCAAAGATTGGAACTATCTTCTATCCAACTTTGAAGATCTGTATGAAGAGCTTGTGAAAGAATTCTATGCAAATGCCATCTTTGATGGGGATGAGCTAAAATGTTGGGTAAGAGGAAAGGACTTCACTGTCACACCTTCCTATCTTGCTATCATTCTGAACATCAACCGACCGATGTTTATTAAACCACCGGTGTATGATGAGTTGGAATCGGATGTTGACATGCTTCGAGATGCTCTCGGAGAAAACTTGGAGATATCCTCAAATGGGAAAACAATCGGGGTGTCATCATTATCTCCCGAATAAAGGCTGCTCACTACGATAATGTTTCACAATCTCTATCCTCTCTCAAGCACCAGATACATGAATCTTGGTCGGGCTCTATTTCTTCATGACTTGATTACCGATGAAGAAATTGATATATGTTCACATATCTTCCACACTTTGAGCAAAACTGCTGAAAGGAAGACATCTACGAACTGTCTTCCTTTTTGTTGCCTCATCTCGAAGATATTGAAGCTCAAAGGAGTACACACATTGGAAGATGAGTACCCTCATCCTATGCAAAGCCCAATCAACATTTGCACTCTCAATGCTATCATAGGCTATAGCCAAAAGAATGTCAAGCAAGAGAGTAATGTTCCTCATGGTGTTTCAAGCTTTAGCTCACAATCCTATGATGAGAAGTTGGACAACATAATGGCATCCATGCAAGACATCAGTACCAAGTTGTTCGGCCTCACATCTATCATGCACTCTTAACATACCCGATTTGACAAAAAGTTTACCTCTCTCCAAACTCAATTGGATCAAATCCAAAGGAAGCTTGAAGAAGATGATGACTAGCTATTCCATGACAAAAAGGGGGAGATGGTTCATGATAGGGGGAGAGCAATGATAGAGGGAGAGAGAGCTAGATCAAAGGGGGAGCAATGCAATGCAATGAAGAGCAAGAAAAGAAACCTACAACAAGCCTTTAGCCTTTACATTTTCTTCTTTTGATGCTACTTCTAGTCTATGTTTATTTTTCATGGTTTAAGCTTATGTTGTGTACTTGACAATGCTTATTTTGTACCTTTGCTTTTGTGGCATTTTAGTACTTTTAGATTATGTTTTGCATTCTCTTTAGTACTTTTGTGCCCTTGTTGGATCTTGTATCCTTGATGCAATTGCCTAAGTGGTAGTGCATCGGTTGAGTGTTAAACATGCAAATGTTACTTTGCATTGAGCTTATTAGCTTGCATGTCCGGATGTTCATTCACCGTGTGAATGTTCATTGTGGTCACTTTTTATAGTGATTGTTCTTGTTTGGTCAAGCTATGTTTTATTGTCATATTCATACTTTCTTGATCGTATTGTGCTTGCTCCATATGCATTCCAAGATTTCTGCTTACAATGAACTTTTTGTGATATTATTTTCAAGAAAGCTTGTCCATATGGTTCAAGAGCTTCACAGATCTAGAGTTAGGTGTGAGTGAGTTTTGGCAACTATTCCCAACTCACATTTTAAGTCTAGAGTTTGTTTTAGGGTTTTGTCACAAAATAGCTAAATGGGGAGATTGTAAGGTTGAATTTATTCAACTATGTGTTGGCTTTATTCCGTGCCAAATTTGCTTGTAATTTAGCAATTAGAAACCCTGTATGTAGGTGGGAATAATGTAAGAGTTGTGTGTGAGAGAGTGTGAAGAATTGATCAAGTGTGTGTATTCAAGAGCATTCTCGCGATTGGAACTCACGATTGACTCGCGAGTGGTGACTCGCCAGAAGTGTTACACGTGTGAAGCATGCAGGAAGTTGAAGGGTCAGTACAGCCGGATTACTATAGGACAAAAAGTACAATCTGGCCATTTTGTTACTTGGCGACTGGAACTCGCACTAGTGTTATCTTGCGTTTGCTTCTTTCTATCCCTTACTCTTTGCATTTAATTACTGCTGTGTAGTGATTAAATTATGGCTTAGAGTAGTTTGTTTATTTGGGTATAGCTTATATTTATCATTCCACACATATATTGTTTGAATATAAGCTTGTTTTGGTATTATTGAAATTGGGGGTCTAAACATTCACTAGTGTTTTACACACCAAGTGAGCTCTTTTTTTTATTGAAATATTCCAGGACAACAGATAATTTAGCTTGAGATGTGATTCATACTAATTTGGTAACGGACAAGTTAAGGTCGACTATTAACACTAGTCTTTTCACACGTTCTGCATGCGTTCAAAGATTTTCTTTCTTTGTTGATGATGCATTTGATCGACAGTTCAACTTGGTCCACAAATGCCTACCAAAAAAAAGGAAAATCTCCAATATATATGTGGGTTAGTACACCAAATTTTAGGAGGAAAGTCAAAGGATTATTTTTTTCATACTTGTTATGGTGGCTGTCCCATACTACTGTCTTCTTATGTCTTTAGGGCCTGTTCGGATTGAGGGAGGAGGGAGGGGGCCGAGACTAGAGGGGAGTAAAATAGAGTTAATTGAAAATAGACTAATTTGGGACCAATTCTATTCTACTCCCTCCCCCCCCTTCTCCTCAATCCAAACAGACCATTAGTGAATTTATCCCTCCAAAATATCAACCTAATTTAATTCATTCCCCATCATTTGGAGGGATAGGCAACAACAAAAGTTATAAATTTTGAAAATATTTTCTTAAAATTCAAGTTTCAATAGTATATACACTATTCTTATATATATAACATTGAAAACAAATATCTACTACAATTCTAATCTTATATAATATTTAAACTTAAAGTAACATGTAATATGTGTTCCATGGACTTGGAGATGTAAATTTTTTTTTATAAAAAAATTTATATTCTTGAAAATGTTCAAATAAGTTGACCAATTATGGTGATACTAAATATGAAAAAAAAAAAAAATTATAACGGATAAAGTTCTACAAAACTAAAGTTACAACTTTACTTAATAAAATAAACATTGTTATATAAAATAAACATTACAATTTTACAACTGTTGAATTGCATATTCTTTACGTTTTTAATACATATGATAATTTTTTTGTTAATAAGATTTATTTACTGTTTGATTATATAACTTATATTTTATGCATAATTTTAAACTACAAAAACTTGCAATTTAAAGAATTTATTGATAATATATGTTAAAGCTCTTACGAAGAAGCAAAATTGCAAGAAGAAAGGAGAGTTCACACGACATCATTTTGACTGAAGGAATAAAAGCTAAATTAAAGGAAAACGGCACCGTTCAGATTAATGAAGACACGCGTACAACTTAATGAAGACATGGACTGTGCACGTGACAGACTTAAGCTCAGAATCTGTTATTAGGCTTTGACAGGTTTCGTTGTTTTATTAGAGGATAATAAGTTTGTTATAGTTTGTTAGTTAGTTTTTTTTTTGGCGCCTTTTTCTTTTGCTTGGAACCGAGTCTGCTATGGTGTATAAATAGCAGAGCAGTAGATATTTATGATTCTACTCTCTCATTTTTTCATCAATAAGAAAAATCTATTTAGAGAGAGCTTTCATTTTCTTTACAACATAGTTATTAATCTTGAAATTTTGCAAGTATAGAGAATATAAGGAAAAAATATAATTCAATATTAGATTTATCAACATTCACCTCCAATAAAAAAATATTTAGTAAGGTTGTAACTTAAAACTACAATTAATTTTGTAGCTAAACTTTGTTTTATTATAATTATGAAATTTAAATATTTCTGTTAAATTACTATCTAGCTACTTAATGAAAAATAGTTAATATAACCTACTTAATGAGTATATATGTTCTTTTACATGAAACTTATAAAAATAGTTAATATTTTAAAATAACATATAACCTAAAAAATTTATATTATTCTCTATTATAAAATAATTATATCATAATATTTTTACCTTGCATTGAGTGTTTGCAACTAGTTTTACATAAAGATTACACTAAAACTAGTAAATTAACTGATTAATTCAAAAAAGAAACTGAGTTATTGATGTGCATTTTCTGTGTTAGTTGATTATTCTTTAGCCATTGGACGTATCTTATTCTGTGCCATCCTTCAATAATGTTCCCAACTTATTCCCATCCAGACTTTTGCAGTAATTAGTAGTTGGTAACAATACAAGAGCTCCCTTGTCCTAACTGATACACGCTTTTCTTGTAATTCCATTATCTTTTTTATTAATTCATCCATTCCTCCATCTATTTTCTATTTTTCTAATTAAAATCCATTTTCATCAATTAATCTTTTGAGCATGCACGGGAGAAAAACTAAAAAATGGATGACAAGGGAAGTACAAGAAATTCATTCATCATGTCAAACAAGGAACTTTGCTGCAGTGAGGTTTGTATAGGCTGAAAAATAGAGGCAGCTATCAACTCCTCTCCATCCTATTCTTCTCTACAAGACAAGCCAATATACTACTTATCAATTTTTTCTCACTCAAAATATATCTTTCTGTCTCATAAATATATATATATATATATATTTATATATATATTATTCTCTCTTTCATGCCTCCACAAAGTTTATCCAACATCACTCTTTCATGCCTCCTGTTTATCTCTACTTATTCTTTTTTAACAAAGTCTTCCCAAAAAGAATCAAGAATGATAACCATTAATCTCTCCAAAGTAAGATTAGCGTTATCACTAGGAAGATTTGATAGAAACCCATCAACTCTAATAACATCATAGTATTGAATGTGTTCAAGCTTTGGGAGATTGAAACTCCATTCATTAATAGAGAATCTTTCTTTTGCTAAACAAACTAATTGTACCACTAAATGATTACCTTTTATATAATCAACAACCTCTTTTGCTTGAACAAAGAAAGCCACATCAATGGTGTGGGTTATGGGCTCATCTTGTATGCATGTGACTTTATCCTCATTAATTAATTGGTGAAGAATTCTTGTCTACAACACCAACTCTTTTAATATGTTTATCCAGCTCTTTGACATCGCAATCGTCCTCTTCCTCCTCTTTCACATAATGTGGATTAGGATGGCAGTTTTGAGGCTGTTATTTCCAATGATTAAGGAGGTGAGCTAAAAGAATGCCTCTAGTTGTGCATCGTGTTCACACACATCATCACTACAACATACCTTCCCCCACGTGCTATTTTTGGTGCCATGACAGGAACATAACCTTGCTTAGTGTGGTTCTAATACCAACAATTGCAGCATAGCATTGCTTTGATTGCTATTGTTGTAGCATAGGCCTGTGAAAGCATAATTTGAAATACACAATAATAACAACATTTCCACAAATCCTAAGTTCTACGTACGAGAACATTAGGCTTATATACTAAGAATAGAGAAAGCCCTTTCTAATAACAACTTAATAATCACGTACCTCCATCTAAATAGTCCTTATAGGAAGAGATATTTTTCTAGTCCTTTAAGAAAAATAAATAACAAAATCCTACTTCTATTAATTAGGGAAATGAAAAAAAAAAACTTAATTAGGAAAAGAAAAACAAATAAAATACTATTTATGTTACAAGTGTAAGAGAAAACAAATAAAATCCTATTTATGTGTGAAGAGTGAAAACAATAAGCGCGTCTTGTAGAGCTCAAATTTCACATAAGTTGTTTTAATAAGAGCTATTTGTTACATACATGTGTGTATAAACACACGTGTTTGATTACACATATGTGTAATAAATTTTAGCCTTTTAAATAAACTGTGTCAACCTAAAAATAGTTATATATCCAACGGACTCTCTCTCCATCTCTCTCTCTCTCTCTCTCTCTATGAGAATATATTCCTAAATAAATCATAGATTCATGCATGCATTAGCCGACTTTTTTCTCAAAGAGAAACCCAACAAAAAATCCTGAGCAAAGAATAAAATGCTATGTCTCAAATCACAGCAATTTCTTCTCTTTACAACTTTTGTCCTCGTATCTTCAACCTTCTTTTCACTTTGTCATGGAGCTCGTCAATTTCAGCACCTACCTACCAAACATGTTCATGGTAATTACTACCTCTTTTTTTATTGTTTTTCCGCTTGTCTCTCTCCCTCTCTAGCTAAATGGGATTTATTTAGTTTCCTATTTTGATCAACAACTTTTTTTAAAAATAAATTTCACATTACCTTTTGTTTTCCATGCTAATAATAAAACATTAATGGATCTAATTTGCATATATGGAGGTGAAAACGGTGTTGTTGACATTTCAGGGCGAATGAGGAGGTCTTTTCTCGAGGAAAGCAATACTGAAGTTGCACGTAACGCTACCCTGATATTAGCTGCTAACAAAACACACAGGATAGACCCTTTTGCCAATTTTACTTACTACGAGGGTGGATGGAATATTACTAATGAACATTATCTTTATGTGAGTTCTTTTCATTCATTGTTCCATATGTTGCCTAATCTTTTTTATTGCCACGCAATAAGTCTCTATATTTTGGCATGTCATTCTTTTGTTATTGGAGTGGATAAATTTTAGGACTATGAATTGATTTCCTCATCTAAGTTTTGTCAGTTATGTATGTTAGGACCCAAAGAGGGATCATTTTATATTTAATTTGTGCAGCCTGTGGGCTTTTTGGTGGATTTGTAGTTTATAGAAGCGATTGTTTTTGTAACTGTTGAGTTCATCTAAGTTTTCCTTCTTTATGTTGGAATTAAATTTTAACAATTGAAGGTCTTCTACAACCTGTAATTTTACTTTTCTTATTCAGGTTCTGCTAAAAGTTCTATGTACTGACTTGAAACTTTTATCCCCATGCAATTGCCTAGCTCACATGCATTTTGCATATTTCCTAAAATCTTATTTTCTTACAATGTTAATTAAGTAGGGGAGAGGTATTCGAACCCAAGTTCTCCTCCATGTAAGAACTAGATAATGCCATTGATCTATAAGGCTCTTGTCTATTCATTTATATTTTTTTCTAGTTGTTTTTCATATCAACTTCTATCTCTCTCTCTCTCTCTCTCTCTCTCTCTCTCTCTCTCTCTAAGTATGGTTTCCATGCAGTCAGTTGCGTATACTGGTGTTCCTCTTCTTGCCACTGCTGCAACCTGGTTTTTGATATTCGGCCTATGCTCGTTAATCCTCTGCTGCTGCTGCTGCTGTTGCCGCAGACAGAAGAAGTCTTATGGCTATGCTCGAATTGCTTATGCACTTTCTCTTATCCTCCTTATACTTTTCACCATCACTGCTATGTATGTCCTCTGCCTTGCCCCTACTTCTACTTTTGCACGCTCATATCAGTGTTGAATTTAAATTTGGTTAAATCTTTCTGATTTCAGTTCTAAGTATAAAACTGCTGTGTTTTCAGAACAGGAAGTGGTTTTCTGTACACTGCGCAGGGAAAGTTTCAAGTCAGTACAACAAATATATTGGAATATCTTCTCAACCAAGCAGATACCACTGTTGAGAAGTTAAAGGATGTATTGGTTAATCTTGTTGCAGCTAAACAAGTCGGAGTTGGTCAAAATTTTCTACCTCCTGATATCCAGAGTAATATTGACATACTGGGAAATATGACAAATATTTCTGCTATGATTCCTAAAATTAAGACACAGCAGAGTTCAAAACAAATACAAAATGTCTTGCTTCCTGTGTAAGTAGATTGCTTTGATTCTTTCTTCCTTTTGATTTGGTATAATTTTCGGTTTAGTTTTATCCTGCAATTGATTTACTGGTTTTCTTTTACAGGAGGCAGGTTCTTAACATTATTGCCGCTTCAATGCTACTATTAGCCCTTCTTGGTTTCAGTAAGCATTTATTAACACCCTCTATTAGATGCTTGTTGTTTACCATTTTCAAACTACTAATGTTACACTGTTATTGCAAGTTTTTTATTTATTTTATAACACTGTTGTTGTCAATATTGTTTGCAGTATTTTCAGTTTTCGGTCTGCAGTGTTTCGTGTACATGTGAGTGACTTTCTACCTATCATTTCCCTCTTATATGCTGTCTGTAGGCCGTCTATTTCTCAAAGTTTTGCATCATTATAACTTTGTAATGTTTCTTTATTAAATTTGCTTTAACTTAGATTAAATCAATTATTGCAGATTAATGATCATAGGATGGATTCTTGTGACGGGCACATTTATTTTGTGTGGCATATCTCTTGTCCTCCATAAGTAAGTTCCACTGAGTCATTTAATTTCAAAATATCATATAGTGAATACCTTCTTTTCTTTGTTTAAAATTTTGCCAGCTGTAAGTATCCATGCATATTACTGTTTTTCTGTGTGAGTTTTAGTTTATATTAGACTACTTCAGGCACATGTGCATGTTTAGCATAACATATATAATGTTTATCATGTTATAAGTGCATCCCTTGCATTTTCAAAAGGAACTGCATCTTCTGTGGCTTCTTTAATTTGTTCTTAACATGGATAACTCAAACTGCTGCTGCTCCTCTTTAGCAGATAAATAAGAAATGTTGCCTGCAAATGAAACTTGAACAAATTCCATGCTACTTATAGATCAGTGAATCAATCATGGAGGATTACAGAACATAAGTTCCCCTAAATTCTGACTTAATTTTTTCTCATCGAAATCACCTTTCTTTTGTATTAATTACAGAATGTAGAACTTTATTTTGTAGTATGCCTTGCAATATTAAATTGTGACAACATTTAATTCATTTATATTCACATTCCAGCATTGTAGCAGACACGTGTGTTTCAATGGATCAATGGGTCGAAAACCCCACAGCTCATTCAGCACTAAGTGAAGTTCTCCCTTGCATGGACAATGCAACAGCAAATGACATCTTGTCTATAAGCAAACATGTCACCTTCCTAATGGTTGGTATCGTGAACCAGTTCATAACTAATGTGGCCAACAATGATGTACCCCCAAATGCTGGACCTTTTTATTACAATCAGTCTGGTCCTTTGGTGCCCGTCCTTTGTAATCCATTAAATTTTGATAACACTGATCGGAGATGCACTGCTGGTGAAATGGACTTGAGTAATGCAACCCAGGTAAACCTTATAAGCACATTAAATAAGCATTTGAAAGCTTGTTGCTTTTTTGGGATAGAAGGGAGAGGAGTGGGGTTAGAGTTTCTTTTTTGGAAAATTGACTATAGTCATTTCCCCAACGAAAATGCTGAACCTACTACAAAGTTTACTTTCTAAGGTTTACAAATTGAAATATGAATATCTAAAAGTACTTTTTGTGATTGTTAGCATGTCAATGGTAAAACTTATGTAGTACACTTTGTGGTATTCCTAGTATCACTTTTTGCCCAAATTATCTTTAGTTTTTTTGGTGCATATTTAGATTTCCTACACCTAAATTCAATACATTCTTGATACATTTTCGAGCACATTTAGAAAGATTGTCTTCTACTTTTTTGTCTGGCTAAACCACAGCAGTAATGCTAAGGAATTCCCATTAAGGACACCTAAGAGTTTAAGAAGTTACATCTCAGTAGTAATAATGCATATATCACATGAATAAGATAATTGTTACTGAATAAGAAGTCTCACCCACTTTGTCTGCGGATAACATTCTAACTATATTTTCTAAAAAGAGAAACCGTATTATAAAATTATAGCTTCTAGGTACCATTAATACATGTGGCCAAACGTAACAAATCTGTTGAGGATACATAGTCCTAAATTTTGGGACTAAAGCTTTTATTGTTGTAGGTACCATTATACTCCATTCATCCTTATTGTTGCTTCCAAGAAGTCCCTTCTGCTTCATTGGATCAATGAAAAAACTGCAAAGTTCAATGTTTGAAGAATTGTAATCATTTTATTCTTACCCATTGCAGGTGTGGGGGAATTATGTTTGCAATGTGTTACCATCTGGTATGTGCACCAGCATGGGCCGATTGACGCCTACATCTTACGGCCAGATGCAAGCCGCTGTAAATGTGAGTTATACATTGTATCATTATGGCCCCTTCCTTGTTGACCTTGTAGACTGCAACTTTGTTAGAAAAACTTTCAGTGACATAAGTGAGGATCACTGTCCGGGACTAAGGCGCTATAGTTATAGGATCTATGTTGGGTTGGTTATGGTCTCAGCTGCAGTTATGCTTTCTATGATCTTCTGGCTAGTCTATGCAAGAGAGAGACGGCATCGAGTCTATGCCAAAAAATTTACTCCAAAAATTTATTCTCAAGGAGTATGAGGCTTTTAGTGAGATTAAAAGATTACTTCGTTCTCTTTTTTCCTTTTTTGTTGTTGTTGTTGTTGGGGGGTTGAATGTCCACAGCTTTTGAACAAGTGATGGAAAAGCCCTTTAAATATGTAAATTTCTTCTTTTACAAATTTTTTTTTCTTAATTTAGGTGGTAAGTTGTGTTAGGAAGTTAGGCCTCAGTTGTACCAAATTACCAATTAATATTAGAACCAAGTTAAATATCAGTTCAATTATGCTTGTCTCAATTGGTAGTCATTCATAATAACATATAAAGTAAAAAGCACAATAACATGCAATATGGTAATTAAGGGAAATCAAAAGAACAACTGTCCCAAAGTAAAAACTGCCGAAAGGGCTTAAATTATCTGTTGTAAGGAAACAAAATCTGCTATGAATAGAATCCAAGTTTATGCAATAGATTTAACCATAAATCTACTACTACCTCATATGGTACTTACAAATGTAACCCCACGTAGCTCCGAATCGACGAACTTTTCTATTTTGGACTTTATTGAATGTGAACCAGAACTTCCCACTCATGACTTCAAGCACCCACTTGAAGATTTACTTAAAAAACTTTTCTATAACTTAACTGCAACAACTTCACTTTGATCGCTAGATCTTCAGAAATTTGAATTGGATCTTTGACTGATGCTTCAAGAAAACTTGGAAGATCTCCAATGCTTTTGTACATAAAACGACTCTCTTAAAAGTATTGAAAACATGCCCTAGGATTACTTTTATACTTGGCTTGAAAACCACGAAATTTTAGATTAAACGATTAAAAAAATAAAACCAGAAAACTGATTCTACACAAATCTCAATGGGTCGAGATTTTGGCTCGATGGGTTAAGACTAGTGAATCTCAATGGGTCAAGCTAGAATCGAGTTGGAGTTCAGATTCCAAAAACTTTGGGTTGTCTTGCTACTTGAACCTATACTTGTTTGGAAGTTGAACTTTACTTCAAAAGCACATCAAGACAGACTAAGATTCCTAGTTTGGTTGCACAAGGTCATGGTTTGCCAACCTAGTCCTATGGACTCAACAAGTTGTTATTGATTTCACATGAGTTCACCACTGACACCATTTTATTGGCTACTATTGATAACTTGCCCACACAATAGTTATGAAAAATTTGTAAAAAGAATTATGTATATGAAAAAGCTGACCAGGGGCCAAGTCTAGACAATGCAAAAGCTTAGAGATAAAAAGCCACAACGAAAATTGCAAGCCAACAACGAAAATGGCCTTGTCAAAACAAACATCCCCGTGTACAAACAAGCAAGCCTATTGGTCCTTACAGGAAGCTTGAGAACGAGGGACAGAGGAATTCGGTACTTCTTCCTAATCTGCTTAAGGTTTTTGTCTTAGAGGGTGTAAGGAATGTATAGTGAATTGAAGAGAGAGTTAGTAGGTTTAAGGTCAAGGTGACAAACGTAGAAGGAGTGGGAATGGACAAAGAAGAAGAAGATGAGCCTGATACCACAGAACGCCATTAGTAACTCATCATACCTAGAAGGGACCATTCACCCCCTGAAATGGCATTCTCCTAAACTCTAATAAAGCCCCTAAGATCGGACTTACAAAGGGACATCTATGATATTTTTTTGATAAAATAACACAATCTAACGAAAGAGAACGCTAAGGATGAACTCAAAAGATCCATAATGAAGTAATAGTTGAGAAATAGAAAACTCACCAAAATAAGCATGCCGACGAAGAGTAATGCCTGAGTGAAAGGAAATTGTTGAGACGCAAACTTGAGAAAGAAAATAATAACCAATTTTGGGTTTTCCCCAAACGTCTCCTTGATGATGTGAAAGGATGCATCATTCAAAGTGCCCAATTAGACATCAACATATGGCAAAAAGTCACCACAACCTTCACATTGCAATTAATGACAACTAGTAAGTTGCCCGTATGATGCACAGATAATATTGTAATGTTTTATGTAAATTTGTTTTTGGAAAATATAAAACATATATTATAGCATATTTATTATAAAACTTTATTAGTAATGAGTTCATCATAAAAAGTAACAATTATAAATTACACACATATATTTATTATAATTATTTTGTTCAAGTAATGAGCAATAATTAAAACAACTTTGGAGTAATATTGTATAATAAAAGTTGATAAAAGCATATTAACTCATTCTATATTATTGATTTTTATTATGTGATGTATTATAAATATATTAGTTCTATATATATATATATATATATATTAGTTATAGTGAGATAAATATATTATAAATATTTGGAGAGTGCGTAGTTAATGTGAGTACCTCTAAATTTGTTGTAAAAGTATTGTGAAAATGTTGTAGAGCATATATCTATTTTATATGTTAACCTTAATTACGTAACACTTAGTGCCTTTGGGTGTTTTTTAGCATAATACAAAATATTGAGTGATATTGTTTTATGTGAAAATACATATTTAAATATGAACATGTGTTATTTGCATGAACAACCTACCATTTGTTTTAACATATTTTTAATGGTTTAAATATAATATAATACAACAAAGGTTTGTGTAAGGGGAAATCACCATTTTAAATAAATATTTTAATGGTTTAATTGTTTTTTGACCGAATAGGTAGAATATCTTATTAAAAGAACAAAGTAATACATGGGTAAGAGGGTAATGGTTTAATTGTTAAGTGCAAAACTTCAACAACTTTCATGCTTTCAAATTACAAACAAAGCACAAGGATTTGTGTATTTTTTCCACCTCCAAAAAAAACTTCAAATCTTTTTTTTCATTGAGAGTTTCAACATATGGCATCCATTCCTGATGATAGCTCTTTATCATTAGACCAAGATACTAATTGGTTTTTGGTGTAGACTGAAATTGAACCATAGATCTCTTATTTAACCATTGAAAACTTTATCAGTTGAACTAACTGGAATTTAAAAAAAAAAAAAAATTCGCAAACCTAACTAGGTAGAAAGCGAGCCAAATGGGACATTTACAAATAATAATAATGGATAATTTTTTTTAGAGATGGGTTTAAGTTACACCTGGTGTAACTTGACAAGAGTTACACCATTTGTAAACCGTAGATTTGTAATTGATCTAATGGTTAAAAAAATAGCATTAAATGCTAATTGACTTACACCTCATTTACTTAATCAATAGCAATTTTGTTTCTCTCTCCTTATTTATTATTTAAAACCTTTTACATATATTCATTTTTTTGCCAATGACTTTACAAATATATTTGCAATACTTTTTTTTTTTGAGTTCGTATTACGCTTTTTTTTTTCTTCTTCTTTTAAGCCGGTCATACTCTTATAGTCTTATCACACAAATGGTATACAAACAAGTGAGAACAAATATGATGACCATTAATTGCCATTTGTGGGCCTTCAATGATTTTAATTTCTTCTTCCAAACTTGTTTCTTAATTTTGTCATCCTCAAGAAAAATCCTATGATAATATTCTAATGGGTTTACTTTATGAGGTTGGTTAGATAAAAACTTGGTGGCTAAGCAAGGATGATTCTTCTTCTTCTTATTATTATAAAAGTTGGACATGTTAGGATGTTTTATTGGATTAAGAAAGTTGAATAATATAAAGATCATGCAAACACTTGTATCATGTGTTGGCGTGTTGCCAATTTTTAGAAGTTGTGCATGGTAGACACGGCCAATGTTTCCTCCGTTTGAGCTTTGAAAAGCCAAAATTAATTAATAAAAAGATTTCTTCGTGGATATGTGTTTACAATTATATAACCCAGCAATTTATTTATTTATTTTATTTTAAGAAGGCAAAGAAAATATTCACAATTAATAGAGTATTACCGGCTTAAAGAAGAAAAGAAAATGACATGAGTATTACAGACTCAGCCACACCCAAAAAAGAAGAAGAGAGAATTGCAAATATAATTGTAAAGTCATTCAACAAAAAAAAAGTATATGTGTTAATTATTATTTGAGAAACTTATTATTTAAAACCTCATTAAATAACACTTAGCCATTTATTTATTTTTAGGAAGACAGGATATATATTCACAATTGATAAGATTATAAGAGTATGACCGGCTTAAAAGAAGAAGAAAAAAAAAAGTAGTACGAACTTCGCAAAAAAAAAAAAAAGTATTGCAAATATATTTGTAAAGTCATTGGCAAAAAAAGGAATATATGTAAAAGGTTTTAAATAATAAGTAAGGAGAGAGAAACAAAATTGCTATTAATTAAATGAATGAGGTGTAAGTCAATTAGCATTTAATGCTACTTTTGTAACCATTAGATTAATTACAAATCTACGGACTACAAATGGTGTAACTCTTGTCAAGTTACACCAGGTGTAACTTAAATCCATCTTTTTTATTTATTAGATCATATATTGTGGAGCCCATCCGTTCTAGTTACTTTTTTTTGCATCTTTGTAATCATACATCATGATAAATGGCATTTATGCTAAATCATGTAGCTTTTGTTGTAATTTTAACTATCCTAATCCTCAATTGGAGGTGTCCATAGTGATTAACTAATTATTAACAAACAAACAAACAAAAAGGATGTTAGGAAAAACAAAAGAGAAATAACTAAATAACATAATAGTTAGTTGAGTAAATTTTATTTTGATTTAATTATAAAGATTCTGTCTAGTGTATCAGTGCATTGGACATAACTTTAATCCTTATACACTTTTTAAACTTGGACAATTTTATATTTATCCTTAAAGTTTCATTTTTTTTTTTCATTTTTTGTCCTACAACTTCTAATCCATGTTCAATGTGATCACTATGTTTAATTTTGTGAATAATATGCTATTATGCCTAAAAAAAGTAATTTTGTTATATTTTCAGCATTGAAATAAATGTAAAAAAAATTGTTTACATTTAATTTCTCAAATATAATAATATATTATTTAGGAAAAAATATCATTTATCCACTTGTGATTCGATCTTATCACAATTTAATACAAGAAGTTTCTATTGTTATATTTGACCACTAAAGTTTGGACTAAAATTAAGTCATCAAAGTTTGGATTTTACTAAAACTATTAGCAATTCAATCACATAAAAATAATTTTGGCCAAAGAAAGGGAAAGAAAAGGTCTAATTTTTACTTATGGTTTCCCAACAAATGCTCTTTCCTTTGTTAGATCATAAAATATAACAAAAAGTTAATAGATGCCCTAAAGACATTGGTTCATACATATTTTAAAAAAAAATTATGAAAAAATAAAAAAAAAAGTAACTAATATTTTGACTATCTTTTATATTTTTCATAAAAGTGGTATAAAAAATTTCCTAAAATTGCCTAATTAATAACAAATGCTTTAAGGACACTCATTAACCGGACCCTAAAATATACAGCTTTTCCGAAAATTGGAGGGCTATCTATCCATGCTAGGTAGTCTCTAGTCTCTACAACATGTTGAACATACATACCTAGCTAAATGGGCTGCCTTGTTCCCTTTCCTAGGAATAACTGCATGAGATAAAGACCACCCACAAACACCTCTTAATAAGTGAACCACTTTGGAAGGATCATGTTGGGTTTCCATCAGTGCTCTCTAGTCACCTTCAATGATCATATATTGCGCACTAAATATTGATCAGATGGCTTGGACTAACCGCTATTGCTTCCATTGGCTAGCTTTTTTCTCTGTTTTAGTGTTTTTTACTCAAAGCTGTTATAGCTCCATCATGCATGTCTAGCACACTAAACACTTGGACATAATCTTTTCTTTTTAAGAGTCTCGGCTTTAAATGTTAACTAAAAGATGTAGCTCAAGATAATATAAGAGTATCCTAATTGAAAGAACCATTGTATTTTGCTAGAAGTCATTAAAAAAAAAAAAAAAAAATTTCCCTGTATACTTTTTGTTTGTGTTATAACACAAGGCTTTAGTGGTTTCTATAGGGGTGTTTCAGCTTTTAAAATTAGAAATTTAGAAGTGACTTATATACTGTTTGGTAAACTAAATTTTTTTTTTTTTTTCATGAAACTTGTAAAATGTTTTTTGCCTTTTTAGCAAGTTTTTGTAAATCAGGATTTTTTTTTTAGAAGTAATCCAAAAGTTGCTTCTCGGAGTAATTTAGCTGTAAACATTTGTATTTTTTAAATAAAATTTGCAGCTCAGAGTGGCCCTATAAATGTTAAAAGTCATAACTCATTCAAAGGATTAATTATGCAAAGAGTATTATTGGATTTATTATGCCGTTTGATGATAGTTGTCTCTCCTGAAGATAGGTCGGTCAATCGTATATTGCAGCTACGCCAAATGTAGCAGTGTAGAATATCTATTGGAAACCTTGCAAAATAAATATTTTTATTTTTATTTTCAAAGCGTTTGTTTTGTATACAGTATACACAACGAAATTTTTATCCGATTATATAAGAATGAAAACTTTTTGCCAAAATATAATGATTTTTTTATTATCAATCATAAACAACGTATAAAAATTGCCTGTCTACACAAATTGATGCAGACAGAGAAAAAATAAGTCCTCATTTTTTTTAGCTTTCTATTTTAATAAATTAACAATTTTATAACAACTTAAATATTTGAGACAATCGATAATTTTTATCATAATATCAAAACATGTGATCTTAAGTTCAAACCTGAACTAATTAATAATTATAAAAATATAAATTTAACATTTTTTTGGTGTTTAAGAATTCTAAACACCCTAATTACTATTAGCTATATATATTCAAGGTGTAGCATGATATTTATATAATTATATTGCTAGAGGTGTTTTGGATGTTATGAATTTACTGATTTATAAGAGATAATGCATTATTGTCTCGGTGAAATGCTTCAAAAGATGCATTATTACGTGTCTTGTATTGGTGAAATGTACTATTATTGTCTTATTGTGTCAATATATATATAAAATTGATTACATATCTTGAGCATGCATATACGATTGTACATCAAAAGTACACATGCATATACATATTTGTAACTTGTAACCTCATCAGATATGCTCATATGCCAGCAATTGCTGACTAAGTTTTATTAACAAGATAGTTCTAAAAAAAAAGTTTTATTCACAAAATATTTTATTTTCTATGTGAAGCAGCTGTACTAGCCATAGCAGAATCGGTAATGGGCAGAGAAGCCAAATCAGGACACCAAAGAGGTGATATATATCCTATCTATAAAGTTCCTTCTAATATATAATGCGTATGAGATAGATAAACATTGTTAATGATTTTCATAATTTTTTGTTGTCCTCTCATTGCATGAGATTTTCATTCTTTACAGAACGCTACTACACTAGCCCATAACTTAATTTGTTGGGCTTCCTCTGGTAACTCAGGGGGCCAACCCTATCTCCTCCATTCTAAACTGGGTCTTTGTTAAGGAATCAAATGGGCTTAGTCCATTTGGTACTTTTTGATAATAAATTACTTATTCTAGCAAAAATAATATTATATCTCTAGTTTGACTTGTTTTTTATTTATTTAATCTTTCATTTTTTTTTAAATCAATTAACTTCCTTTCGTTTCTAATATGGTCACAATAAATGATATATCCATAACACTTTCTCAACAAATTTTAAGTGATAGGTTGTTATTGATTGTTACTAATGAGTGAATAAATAATTTTTTAAAATTAAAACTAATAAAAACTTACCACCTATAATTTGTTGTGAAAATGTTATGAAAATATTATGGATGTAACATTTATCTTTCTTTCCGTGTAAGCATGATTAAATCCATCAAAATGGTGATATTTTAGAAAGTGAAAAATATCAAAATTAATAATTCTAAAATAATTAAATTTAAAACATGTTAAAATTAGAAGATATAATTAAACACTGATGGCAGCTCATTAGGTAATCTTGGTTTAGCTGGTGTAGGCGGATTGTTACGCAATAGCTCAGGAGATTGGATTTCAGTTATTTCACTACATATGGGTATTACTTCCAATAATATCACTGAGTTTGGTGCAGTTCGCCAGGGACTTCTTTTAGAATGGAACTTGGGTTTCAGATTTATTCATCTTGACATAGATTCTATGACAGTTCTTTCCTGGTTAACTAATAATAATGATATCCTACCAATTATTAACCCAATATTATGTGATTGCAGTAACCTTATGGAGTGCGACTAGACCATCCAGGTGTATCACATATTTCGTGAAGCTCATGGTTGCGCGGAAGCTCATGGTTGCGCGGATGCTCTAGCAAAGAGGGGAAATCAACAACAGTGTCTTTTTGGAAACCTATGATACCTGTCCCGCTTTTGTATATACGGCTTTTGTATGGGATATGGAACATATAGGAACTACTATAATGTGTAATATAAAGGCTGTAATGCCTGCTATTGTTTGACATTATATATAATTAAATAATACTCCCCCTTTTATAAATAAAAAATAAAAAATAAAAAATATAACTGATGGTGTTACAAAAAGCGCCAACTAAAGTCGTCCATATGACTCATCCATTGAAAGACCAAGTAGGACCAACCAAAACATATGAGGTGATCATCCCAAGCGTCCTTAATGACCACATTCGTCCTTATACAAACGAGGTCATTAAGGAGCTCGTCCATCCTCATAATCGTTTGGACGAGTGAGGTCTACATGAAATTTGGAAAAGTAAACACACAAGTCGTCCCTAATAACCTCGTCCGTCCTTAATAAAAGATGGACGAGGTCATTGAGTTAGACTACTATGTGCGAAGTTCTCCATTAACTACTATGCGACACAAGCCCAACTGAGGTAACTTCCATGGCAGTTATGGAAGTTACCCCACATCCTCCGGACTCCTCAATAATAGGAACGGTTATTAAACAAATAACCGTTTCACACATGCTATATAAGCATTCCTCGATGAAAAGGTAGGGCATTGAGACACTTTTCTTAAAAATTATTTCCGTTTTACAGGAAATTACAAATCCACTGACTTCATCATCGGAGGACTTTTGGCCGATCCCCTCTGACTTAGTTTTTGTTTTCAGGATCAAGCCCTAAGATCATCAGCGCCCAAGATTTATCAACCTACTGATTTCCAAGGAACTATCAGTTGGCGCCGTCTGTGGGAAGAAGAGATTGTTTTGCAGTTTTCCTTTCCGTGACAAAAGGTTGATGGTTCGGACCAGATCTAGGGCTACTAGCCCAGGCCATCAAGGAAGCAGAGACGCTTCAAGCAACCCTCATCACGATCGCCAATCTGCACTGGTCATGCAGACATCATCTGTCCAACATGTGCAATCTATGGCAGCCGCAGTGGCAGAGTTGACTTGCCAAAACCAAGAGTTAAGAATGGAAATTAATCTGAGAAGGCAGACACGTGAAGAACGTGAAGGAGGAGGACAAACACAGAGTCATGATGATAGAGAAAATACTGAAATTGGAAGTCAGTTAAGAGGCACTACTTCACGAACGGTACCACACTTGAAAGAAGAGATAGACCAAATGAAGAAAGTCATGGAAGAAATGAAAGAGAACATGAAAAGGGTGAATCCTATAGAAGATTTGGTTCACAGAACTGATTCCCCCTTCACGACTTCCATCAACGGTCACCATCTACCATCAAAATTCAAGTTGCCTCCTCTGGATTCGTATGATGGAACATGTGACCCGTTTGATCACATTGCAACTTTTAAGACAACAATGCACCTTCAAGGGGTCCTTGATGAAATCATGTGTAGAGCCTTCCCTACCACCCTTAAAGGTCCGGCACGAGTCTGGTTCAGCAAAATACCCCCGAATTCCGTAAGTTCTTTTGAAGAGTTGAGCAAATTGTTTGTTAATAATTTTATTGGGGGACAAAGACACAAGCGTTCCTCATCCAGCCTGTTGACAATAGAGCAAGGGGAGAATGAGAGCCTACGGTCATTCATCACTCGTTTCAACAGAGAAGCCTTGAGCGTGGATGAGGTAGATAACAAGCTTTTATTGGCGGCCTTCCATAATGGGGTGAACTCGGACTTATTTATACATAAACTCTATGAAAAAGAACCTCAGTCCATGGCCGAACTCATCCATTCGGCCCAAAATTTTATGAATGCAGAAGACGCGATTATTGCTAAGAAGAGGAAGAGATTTGAGAGAATAGAAGCGAACCCCAGTCGTCATTCTGAGCAAGGCTCTCGTCCAAAGAAGGGACGGACGGAAGAAAGGAAAGACTGAGATAATAAGAAGCTAGGCTCTTCAGCAAGAAATCAGCAATATACCCCTTTGAACATGCCACTTGAGCAAGTCCTTATGCAAATCAAGGATGAACCTTCCTTGAAATGGCCGGAGAAAATGAAGGGAGATCCCAATAAGCGCAATAGGAATAAGTATTGTCGCTTCCATATAGATCATGGTCATGATACAGACGAGTGTTTTGATTTAAAGCAGCAAATTGAAAATCTCATAAGGCAAGGGAAGTTGAAGAATTTCCTTGGACGAGACCACAAGGACGAGAAACTGAAGGGGAAGATGGAGGAGTCATCGCGACCACCGCTCGGAGAAATAAGAGTCATCATAAGGGGAAGTTCCACAGGCCAGTCATCCAAGTCCAAGAAAGCGTACTTGAAAGTAGTGCAGAGCGTCCAACTTTTTGGACGATCACCAAGAGCGAGGTCCACGGATGAATAAGCAATCACCTTCACAGACGAAGACACTGAGAAAGTTCATCACCCACATGATGATGCTATTGTCATCACCTTACTTATTGCTGACTACACAACTAGAAGAGTGCTAGTGGACAATGGAAGCTCAGCAGACATTTTATATTATCCAGCTTTTCAGCAGATGAGGTTAGGACGAGACCAGCTCCGCCCAGTAAACTCCCCCTTAGTAGGTTTTGGTGGAATGAAGGTTCAGCCTGTGGGTACTATTTTCTTATCAGTCGTAGTGGGGGCGTACCCACGACAAATCACCAAGGATGTGAACTTTCTTATGGTAGATTGTTCATCCTCCTACAACGCCATAATTGGAAGGCCAACTTTAAATAGTTGGAAGGCTGTTACATCTACCTACCACCTATCAGTCAAGTTTCTAACAAAACACGGAGTGGGACAGGTACAAGGAGACCAACTAGCAGCAAGAGAATGTTACTTGGCCATGTTGGCCATGGATGAACAGGTTCAGACTATGAATATCGAAGAAAAGAGAATTGCAGCAGAGCCTACTGAAGTGTTGGAAGATATTCCCTTAGATGAAAATGACCCTGAGATGTGTACCAGGGTTGGAACAGATCTAGAGGAGAAGGTTAAGAAGGACCTCGTCCATTTTTTGAAGAAAAATATTGATGTGTTTGCATGGAGTCATGAGGACATGCCAGGTATAGATCCTAATGTCATTACCCACCGTCTGAATGTATGTCCTTCCTCCAAGCCAGTGCGACAGAAGAAAATGGTGTTTGCTCCTGAGAGAGATAGCGCTATCAAAGACGAAGTCCAAAAGTTAATTGTGGCGAAGTTCATTCGAGAAGTGTACTATCCGGATTGGTTGGCTAATGTAGTGATGGTCAAGAAGGCAAATGGCAAGTGGAGAATGTGTGTAGACTTCACCAATCTAAACAAGGCTTGCCCCAAAGATAGCTACCCACTACCACGCATTGACCAGTTGGTAGATTCTACGGCGGGGCACAAGTTGCTTAGCTTCATGGATGCTTTCTCTGGATACAATCAGATAAGGATGGACGAGGTAGACCAAGAGAAGACGTCCTTTGTCACCAGTTAAGGCTTGTTCTGTTATAAAGTGATGCCCTTTGGCTTAAAGAATGCATGGGCGACATATCAGAGATTGGTCAACCACATGTTTCATCCACAGATTGGGCGGAATGTGGAAGTCTATGTAGATGACATGCTGGTAAAGAGTCAGGACGAGGGAAGGCATCTAGACGACCTACAAGAGACATTTGACACACTTAGACAGTATCATATGAAGTTAAACCCTAGCAAATGTGCTTTTGGGGTATCATCAGGGAAATTCCTTAGATTTATGGTCTCCCACAGGGAAATTGAAGCGAACCCTGATAAAATTCAAGCAATACTGGACATGAAGCCTCCGCAAAATACCAAAGAAGTCCAATCCCTCACTGGATGAGTCGCTGCACTTAACAGGTTTGTCTCTAAAGCCACTGACAAGTGTTTGCCATTTTTTAAGGTTCTTAGAAAAGCATTCGAATGGACCGATGAGTGTCAGAAAGCTTTCGAAGATCTGAAGGCGTACCTTACTCTCCGTTGCTGAGTTCGTCCGTGATGGGAAAAGAGTTGTTTTTATACCTAGCAGTGACCCCGCATGCCGTAAGCTCAGCATTGATAAGAGAGGAAGGAAAAGTACAAAAGCCAGTGTATTATACTAGCAGGGCATTGAGGGGAGCGGAAGGACGATATCCGCTAATAGAAAAGCTAGCTTTCGCTCTTATCACGACTTCCAGGAAGCTGAGGCATTACTTCCAAGCCCATGTAATCAATGTTATGACGAACCACCCGCTCAAGAAAGCCATGAACAAGTTGGAAGCCGCGGGACGATTGGTCCAATGGGCTGTTGAACTTAGTGAGTTTGACATCCGATACCAACCAAGGCATGTTATAAAGGCTCAGGCCCTGGCAGACTTTATTGCGGAATTCACACCAATCTGCGATAACGTAGAAGGAATGGAAGACAATAAAAAATGGGTCGTCCGTGTGGATGGTTCATCCACGCAACATGCAGGAGGAATAGGAGTGGTTTTGCAATTCCCTGGAGGAGATAAGTTGAAGCATAAGATCCGTCTGCAATACCAAGCAACCAACAATGAAGTTGAGTATGAAGCCCTTCTTAAAGGGTTGGAACTGGCTAAGTCTGTGGAAGCGAAATCGATACTCATCCTAGGAGATTCTCAGTTAGTCATGGGCCAAATAAATGGGACGTATGAGGCAAAGGAAGAACGAATGAAAAAATACTTAAAAAAAGTGTTACGCCTTGTGAAGAAATTCAAGGCAACTAACTTTGTTCAAATCCCAAGGGAGGAGAACGTGGAAGCAAATACTTTAGCGAAGGAATCCTCAGCGACCAGAGCCATGGACGAGTTCGATGAAATTCAATACGTCCCAAGTATAAATCTCTCAGAAGTGCAGCAAGTAGAGAATGAAGAAAATTGGATGACTCCAATAGTATCATACTTGAAGGACGGGAAGCTTCCGGAGCGGAAGGATGAGGCTAGAAAACTCAGGGTCAAAGCAGCCAGGTATGTACAAGAGAGGCTTTTCTCAACCTTATCTCAGGTGTCTGGCTCCAAACGAGGCGAACTATGTTTTACGAGAAGTTCATGAAGGAGCATGTGGAAATCATTCGGGAGCCAGATCACTCATCCACAAGGTCGTCCGTGCAGGGTACTACTGGCCAACTGTTCAAGCAGATGCCAAAGCTTATGTCAAGGTATGTGACCAATGCCAACGATTTAGTAATGTCCCCAGACAACCATCAGAATACCTCACCCCGATGATGGCACCATGGCCCTTTGCACAATGGGGACTAGACATTTTGGGTCCCTTCCCACTAGGCATAAGGCAGATGAAGTTTCTAGTGGTGGGTATTGATTATTTCACCAAATGGGTGGAAGCTGAACCGTTAGCAAATATCACACAACAAAATGTTAAGAATTTCGTGTGGAAGAACATTGTGTGTAGGTTTGGAGTGCCCAAAGTATTGGTATCTGACAACGGACGACAATTTGACAATGCACTCTTCAAGGACTTTTGTGCGCACTTCGGAATTCAAAATCATTATTCCTCACCCACCCATCCCTAAGCAAACGGTCAGGCTGAAGTTGCAAACCGATCCTTGTTGAAAATCATTAAGACTCGGCTTGAGGGGGCAAAGGGAGTATGGCCAGATGAGTTACCAGGCATTCTATGGGCATACAGGACGACAGTACGAACCCTTACGGGGGAAACTCCTTTCAAGCTAGCCTACGGAAGCGAAACAGTCATACCTACAGAGGTGCACATGGCCAATTACAAGGTGATGACGTATCAAGATAAGAATAATGAGGAACAACTCCGTTTGAACCTTGATCTAATAGACGAGGTAAGGACAGATGCAGAGCACAGAACAGCAAGGTACAAGAACCTCATGGCCAGGCAATATGATGCAATGGTGAAGCCAAGGCGATTCAACGTAGGAGATCTCGTTATGAAAAAGGTCTCTTTGGCAACCAAAAACCCAGCTCATAGGAAATTGGGCCCCAATTGGGAAGGACCCTACAGAGTTATCAACTGTAAAAGGCAAGGATCCTACTACTTGGAGACCCTGGACAGGAGAAAATTGGAGCATCCTTGGAATGTGGAGTACCTGAGGAGGTACTATCAGTAAAAGTAAGCCTTGACGAGTATTACTAGGGATGAGCGTGGAGCTTGTCTGTATTTACGTTCTACTTATGTTTGATGCTGTGTGTTTAATACTACTATTTTATTATTGATGTTGTATCGTGATTATGGACAAAGTTATGAAGTTTGTACTTATTAAATAAAAAGGCATTAGTATGTATATGCCTTATCTATAAACGATATTTGTGTTATTTACAAAATGTTGTGTGAATCTCAAATCTCCATGCTATTTCCGTCCAAGCTAACCCAAAAGGGGACTAAAACAATTTATTTTAAGACGAATAAATTCTCTGGACGCGGAGATGTAACGTCTAAGCTTTCCTAAGGATAAAGCAAAATCAAGGCACCTTCGTCCAGAGGAAAGGACGAGGTAAAGCCTATACCTGGAGCAAACCAGTGGGCCAAGGCATACTCGTCCACACAATGGACGAAGTAAAGCATAATGCATATCCAGACCATGGACGAGGAAATGCATAGACGAGTGTTATGAACTTGTTAAAGCACCTGCTAAAACAATCCAACCCATGGACGAGCAGAACGCAGGGTCTTATCCTCACTAAACATGAAAATCAGCCTAGTCCAAGGACGAGTAATGCTGAAGATTACCATTTCACAAACAAATTACAGTTGGTGAAATTCCAATAAAAATGGTACAAGTATATATATGAAACATGGACGAGTCAAGCAAGAAGTCTTGTAAATAGAAATGAAAAGTCTCGTCCATGCATATATAAAAAAAATAATAATAATAAAAAATATATATATGTATATATATACTAGCACTCATTCAATTGTTTTAAAGGCGGATGACCAACGTCCAAACACCCTTATGAAAATAAAAGTTTAATGACTCGTCCTAAAACCGTGGACGAGCCTAATGTATTCAGGTTGCATCAAAAGGTTCCAAAACTAAGGGCCAAACAAAAATAAGAAAAGAAAAGTACAAAGTTTTGTACAAACTCATCCTTAAGCAGGGGGGGCATCCATGAGGTCTTCCTTAGACGGTTGGGTAGAGGCATCGTCCTCCAAATTAACGTCCTCAGAGCTGGTTTGAAGAAGAGAACTGGTAGCAGCATTCAAATTAAGCTTGATGGAGCTGAAGTCCACTTCAGGGAAGTTTTCAACAGCGTCCAACCTGAAATCTTCAAAACCAGCTGCATAATTACGATCCAGAGCGTCCGTGTACACTTTGGACGACTTGAATTCAGCCACAGCATCCTCTTTTGCCTTGGAGAGACGAGCACTTAGATCGTCATTCGTCTTCTGCAAATGGTCGATACGGGTATCTTTCTCCAATGCATCAGTCCTTAGCTCCTCGATCAGCTTTTTATGCTCAGTGACTTCCCCCTTAGCTTTTGCAACAACCCCAGCCCATTTTTTGCAGTCGGCATTCACTTCTTGAATCCTTGTCTCCAACAAAATCCTCATCCTGTCCAATTCTGTTGCCTGTCTAGACGCCGCCATAAACTTTGACATGACCTATAGAGAGGTAAAAGGCAAAGGATGGTTAAACGAAGAAAAATTGTTAAATAAACAAGGATGAGAAAGGGATATGAACATACCTTAAAGAGGTCATGGACGCCAGAGTGTTCGAACTCCTTTAAGCCCATGTTATAACAGGTGTTTATGTCTTCGTCCAAGACAGCCATCTGAAAACACTCCCAAGCCAGATCTTCATTTTCAATGATGTTTGTGGAGGTCTTTTCAGAAGGCTGGGACGAGCCAGGCACAGTTGACTTGGGCAAAGGAATCTTGGACGATGGAGTTTTAGACGGAGTGGACTCAATCGGAGTGGACGGATCCACGTCAACTATCTGGATGGAAGGTTGGGATTGGGGAGGTTTAGACTTAACCACCTTGGACGAGCTATGTTTCACTCTTTTGTCTCGACGACTGGGGAGCCCTTCTAAATCTAAGTTTTTTGGTAAGAGCTTTCTTTTATCCCCAGCCGTAGGACGAACCTCAGGACGAACCTATGCTTGAACCTCAGGACGATCCTGAGGCTGAGCCTCAGGACGTTTTTCCTCACCTACAACTTCTTTCTCTTTGTTTTCTTTCATTGTTGACATTCCTCAAATAAGATAATAAATAGATCAGGAATGTATAACATAGAATTTACAAACAAAAAAAAAAAAAAAAAACTCAACTTAAGACTTACTTTTGCGCACAGTAATCTCGTGTGCAATAGCCTCGGCTGATGGTTCAGGACCCAAACCCCACTTGGCAAGAAGTCTAAGATTAACTAGAGAACGAAAACTCCTGTCTGTGTGAAGACGAGCCCTATGGACGCGGTCACGATGAAATTTGCTTAAAGACGGACGTTTGACGGCTACAATGCAATGAGTAAATAAAAGTTAGAAATTGCAAACAGATCAAATAGAAAGAGAAAAGTAAACAAATGGAAGGGACGTACCTTCAGGACGAAGGTTCCCTAAGTCCCCAGTATAAGGAGGAAAGGGATCCCTGCCAACGTCCACAGGGTTCCCTGCCCAAAAACCAGAGACAAAAATGTACTTCGTCTTCCATTTCCTATCAGACGAAGCTAGGGACTTGATTAACCTACAATCATTCCCCCTAGCAGTGAACTGGTAAAAACCGTTGGACTGACTTATTTCAGAAGGTTTATAACAATAAAGGAACTCGTCCACAGTGAGAGGACGATTCCCACCAAAAACTTTCCTCCACAAAATTTGCATGGTGACTAATCTCCACGCATTATGATTAAACTGACAGACACCTAATCCCAACCTAACCAACAACTCTCTAGCGAATGCGTTTAATGGAAACCTAAGGCCACCTAGGAAATAAGCTTCATAGACGCCTATTCCAAAACGAGAATTACAACACCACTCTCCACGGACGGGAAGCCTAGGGTTAAACTCGTTCGGAATTTGGTACCAAGATTTAAGATTGCTAAGTCTTTGTTCATCCGTCTTGGAATGAACGCCTACCACACAACTAAAGACGATCTCCTCCTCGTCCGTCGGATTAGACAAGGGGACACTGGACGGGGAGCCAGCTTGAAAGCCAGAAGCTCTCCTAAGTTGCTCCTGGATGACTTCAATAGGAAACCCAGGGGCCCCAGAATAATCCTCGTCAGTACTTCCTCCACTAACGTCACTAGTCCTATTAGAACTAGACTTATCACTACTATCCCATAATACTCGTCTATAGCCTTATCAATACTATCATTAGACGAAGAAGCGACTGACATTTTTGACAAAAGAAACTTAGAACCTAAAGACGGAGAAAAGAAGAATACCTGGCTTTAGACGGAAGAGGACTCTAGACGCGGAGAAACTCCTAGACGAGGCTCTAGACGATGGATGTCAAGGAAGAAAATTTATGAAATGAGAAGGGTTAAGGGAGGTACTCCACTATTTATAGGATGTTGATCTAGGCATTTGAAACGACTCCACCAATACGAGAATGACACGCGGCACCTACCTTGAAAAACTAAATCGACGAGACTAGTTGCCAATAAAAAGACAACACATGGCGCATTGATTTATTGACACCAGTAAAGTATGTCCAAGGACGTGTCGGCAGGTCACCCAATCTGTTGGACGACCCATATGGACGAGGGGGCAACTGATGGTGTTACAAAAAGCGCCAACTAAAGTCGTCCATATGACTCGTCCATTGAAAGACCAAGTAGAACCAACCAAAACACATGAGGTGATCATCCCAAGCGTCCTTAATGACCATATTCGTCCTTATACAGACGAGGTCATTGAGGAGCTCGTCCATCCTCATAATCGTTTGGACGAGTGAGGTCTACATGAAATTTGGAAAAGTAAACACACAAGTCGTCCCTAATAACCTCGTCCGTCCTTAATAAAAGATGGACGAGGTCATTGAGTTAGACTACTATGTGCGAAGTTCTCCATTAACTACTATGCGACATAAGCCTAACTGAGGTAACTTCCATGGCAGTTATGGAAGTTACGCCACATCCTCCGGACTCCTCAATAATAGGAACGGTTATTAAACAAATAACCGTTTCACACATGCTATATAAGCATTCCTCGATGAAAAGGTAGGGCATTGAGACACTTTTCTTAAAAATTATTTCCGTTTTACAGGAAATTACAAATTCACTGACTTCATCATCGGAGGACTTTTGGCCGGTCCCTTCTGACTTAATTTTTGTTTTCAGGATCAAGCCCTAAGATCATCAGCGCCTGAGATTTATCAACCTATTGATTTCCAAGGAACTATCAATAACTTTAACATTTTTTAACATAATATAAAATTAACATTTAAAAAAAATTATAATAATGCGATAATTATAATAAGTCAACTGAATGAGAACACAATAACTTTTTTTTTTCTTTCTCACCTTACAATAAATTATTCTAAAGGAGAGAATGCCATATTGCCATATATAGAATATGCTAACGGCCAATGGGGGGCTTGGCTCAGTTGGTAAGACTCGAACACTTCGTCTAACCCACCTAGGTTCGAGTCCCGCTGCCAGCAAGAGTCCGTTGGTGGGCATTCACACGAATTGGTTGAACATGTCCAATTCTAGCAGCCTTCCCGGAGGCTAGCGTAACCTAGCGAATCCTTTTTTTTCTTAACCAAAAAAAAAAAAAAAAAGAATATGCTAACCCAACCAGACAGGGCAGCCGGACAAGCTTCAAATTCAAGAGAAAAAAAAAAGTTTCCTATAAAAAAATATATAAAATAAAATAAAAACTCAAAAAAGTAAAACATCAAACTTTATTATAATAATAATTAAAAAAAAAAAAGAATATGCTAACCCAACCAGACAGGGCAGCCGGAC